>SEYY01003964.1:15000-22500 GCA_009176605.1 Armadillidium nasatum
AGCTCTGCAATATGGACAATGGGGATTTTCTTGAATAAGTTTGATCAAACAAGGAGAGCAAAAGGAGTGTCCGCATTTAAGAATTTTTGGAATGAAATGAAAACTGTCGAATACTTGATCACAGATATTGCAGGATGCGAAATCTTCCATTCTCCTGTAAAAATTTTATAATATATATATATATATATATATATATATATATATATATATATATATATATATATATATATATATATATATATATATATATATATATATATATATATATATATATATATATATATATATATATATATATATATATATATATATATATATATATATATATATATATATATATATATATATATATATATATATATATATATATATATATATATATATATATATATATATATATATATATTAGTGATGTGTGTGACATCTGCATTAAATTTGACATCCGCATCAGTAGTTTATGATTTTACAATATCTGCATCCGCAATTATTAAATGTGGATGTTGAAAATTTTGAGTTATTAATTTGTATTCTAATGTTTGATTAATATTTTGGATAGCATGAATAAGGAAATAATTATTTTTCATATATATATATATATATATATATATATATATATATATATATATATATATATATATATATATATATATATATATATATATATATATATATATATATATATATATAAATTCATAATTTCCTCCTCTTTTTCACTCTGATCGTTCTGTTGGCTAACATTCCAACTGAAAAGACTAATCTCTTTGGCCTCCTGTTCTCCTCTAATTCAACACTAAACTTCTTCTGCAATCCTCCTCCTACTATTTCTGTTCTCATATGCCCCATGCCTGTACCTGTGATTACATTGGATCAGATGCATCGGCTTCTGAAATCTATGAACGTTAAGAATGCAAGTCGCCCGGATTACATTCCTCCCAGAGTTTTAAGGAAGTGTGCTTCTGAGCTGGAACCGTCCTTCGTTCAGCTTTTCTCTCTATGCCTTAATACAAGTACTTTCCCTCAGTGTGGGAAGCGCTCATTAATCTAAGCTATTCCGAAGAAAGGTAGCCACTCTGATCTTTCTATCTATCTCCTAATAGCTCTCACTTGTATTCTGTCTAAGATCTTTGAAATCCTTCTCAACTCTCATTTATTAGATCATCTGGAATCCCATTCCGTTCTATCTGATCATCAGTATGGCTTTCGACGTTCGAGGCCTACTGGTGATAGACTTTTATATCTGACAAATTTATGGTCTTCTACCCTTAGAGACCATGGAAAGAGATGTTGGGGAGCTTGACATATCAAAGGCATTTGACAGGGTTGGCATGCGTTCACTGCTTTTCAAGCTCCCCTCTTCCTCTTTGCTTACTTTTTTTTTAATAAAGTTCACATCTCACGGGCATTGCCCTATTCGAGGAGAGGAACTTTTCTAGGTAGTATTTACCTAGGATCCCCAAGTGGGATAGAACTGGCGCTTCAAGCACGTGAGCCAATCACTTTAACGTTTATGCCTACCTTTCTTTCTAATCGTTCCATTTCGACTGTTTTTGATGGGGCGACTTCTATTCCTGTCAATAGTGGTGTTCCTCAGGGTTCTGCCTTGTCTCCTACTCTATTCCTATTTTCCATTAATGATGGTCTTAGTTGTTCATCTAATCCTATCCATTCATATGCCGATGACTCGACCCTCCATTTTTCTTCTCATTTCAAATCTGCTTCCTCTTTTGATTCTCATCTTTCTGAATCCATTCTTGATGATCTTAATAGAATTTCACATTGGGATCGTCTCACCCTTATGAAATTCAACTCTTTAAAAACTCAACTTCTTGAAATCTCCCTCTCAAAAACACCTCCTAACTTTTCTCTCTTTCGATGGTTTTCCCATCTCTCCTGTTGACAATATAAAGATCCTTGGCCTTCACATAAACAAAATAATGTCTTGGAAACTTCGCATCACAATGGTTACTAGGGCTGTCTCAAAGAAGCTGGGAGTTGTGTTTAAATTGGAAGAATTTTTTTACTCCTTTGTAGTTACTCCAGTTATACAAGGCCTCTTTCCCCCCTTGTTTGGAGTACTGCGCTCACATCAGGTGGTCGCTCAAGTTTCAACCGTCTTTTGGATAGAGTTAGAGTCAAATGCTAAAAGGCTTATAAATTATTCCGCTCTTTCTAATTCACTTGACCCTCTATCTTTGCGACGTAAAGATGATGCTTTGTCTTTTTCCTATAGGACTAAAGTGGCAAGTACTTGAGGAACTGTCTATTCGTATACCATCGCCATTACAACGGCCTCGTAGCATGAGGGGTGCAATGTTTGCAGATAAATTTTGTGTGGACATAGGCAACTCTAGGCTTGTCCGCTGTGATGTCTCCTCCTTTACAGCCACCTCTGTTCTATGGATTTCTCTCCCATCTTCTGTGATTTCTGCCGAATTTAATCTCAATTCCTTTAAAGCCAACGTCTGTGCTCAGATACAAAATTTGCGTTAGGTGAGACTTGTTGTTTTTTTTTTTTTTTTTTCTTTTATAAAATCTAGCACTCCCTCCACCGTGAGCGATTGTGATATATATATATATATATATATATATATATATATATATATATATATATATATATATATATATATATATATATATATATATATATATATATATATATATATATAATTTTTTATCTCACCTCTGGTGGGCAAAGGCCAGTGGCCAACCAAAATCTCCACCAGAGTTAGGGGGAGACGAAAACCTGGTCAAATTAAAAGCCGATGTGACCTGGTACACGACGTTTGAAGGTGTGTAAGTCATAGGAAGTTGGGAAAATAGATGAAGGGAGTGTGTTAAAGACTTTACCAGTAGAGTACATGTAAGATTGAGCATATGGCTTATGTCTGGAGTCAGAGAGTTGGATAGAGAAAGGATGAGACTGTGCAGAAAGAAGAGTCGCACGAGCTTTTCTCAGTGGAAGGAGGTATGCGACGAGAGAGTTCAAAAGAGCAATGTCCATTGCAATATCGATAGTATCGAGAGAGTGACACAACAATACGACGGGCAGAAAGAGACTGGAGAAAATTAGTGAGAGTAGGAGATTGATAAGACGAAAAGCCATAGACTACACCTTCTCAAGGATAGCTGTATGAATGGAACCACCCCAGATGTGTGACGCATTCTCCATACAGGGGCGAACAACACCCCTATACAGAGCAAGCAACTGATGTTGTGTGAAGAAATACTGAAGACCCCTCAGAATATTCAACCTCTTAGAAGCTTGTTTAGAAAGAGGGGTAATGTGTTTTCGAAGAAGAAATCACAGTTGTGTGGAAGATTGTTTTGA
Source organism: Armadillidium nasatum (assembly GCA_009176605.1). Classification (NCBI taxonomy): domain Eukaryota; kingdom Metazoa; phylum Arthropoda; class Malacostraca; order Isopoda; family Armadillidiidae; genus Armadillidium; species Armadillidium nasatum. The sequence goes on from SEYY01003964.1 coordinate 18,329, forward strand.
GTAGAGAGATAGAGCTATTGAGTTTTTGAGGCATTGAAAACAACCATGTTAGAGCAGAGATAGATCAGAGGTCAGCTGCTCAAAGGCGACCTTCCTTGTGTCTATTAACTGTCGTTGGGCGGGGCTCCTTTCAAATTGAAAAGAGTAATGAAAGGTGGAGTCATCAGCATAGGAGTGGATAGGAGATGAAGTAACAGAGAGAAGGTCATTAATGAAAAGTAGAAAAAATTTTGGGGATAGCACAGATCCTTGAGGAACACCACTATTAATAGATTTATAGGAAGAACGATGACCATCTACAAGAGCTGCTATAGAACAACCGGAAAGGAAAATAGAGAAAAGGTCACAGAGAGAAGGATAGATTCCAAAATAGGGAAGTTTGGAAATCAAAGCTTTGTGTCAGACTCTATCGAAAGCTGTCGATATGTCTATTGCAACGGCCAAAGATTCACAGAAATGCCGAAGGGCTTTGGACTAAGTCAAAGAGAAGAGAAAGGAGATCACCAATTGAGCGTTTCTTACCAAAGCCATACTGGCGATCAGAGATAAGAATAGAATAATTGAGATGTTTCAAAATCTTACTGTTAAAGATAGATTCGGAAACTTTAGAAAAAAAACGGAGATTAAAGAAATGGGACATTCGTTGGTGTTGAGAGAGAGGTCCCCCTCTTCGGCACAGGCTGAATGAGCACATGTTTCCAGCAGGAAGGGAAGGTTGAAGCAAATAGACAAAGAAGAAATAGTTTACCAAGGAAGGGACCAAGCTCAGAAACATAAGTTTTGAGAACCACAGAAGGGACACCATCAGGACCGTACGCCTTCTTAGTAGAAATTACAATTGTAAGCATAAATGAGTTGGAAGGAGGTTAAGGAGAATGAATAGCTCCGGAATCGTCTAAGGCTGAATTAGAGGCAAAAGTCTGAGCGAAGAGTTCAGCTTTAGATGAAGGGAAAACGCCAGTTGTGCAGCAAAGTTAGAGTTGACATTGTTTGCAAAATGACAAAAAGAACGTTAATAAGAGGAACCCAAATAATTAATGTATTTTCTACGGAGAAAAAGGTTTTAATGTTACAAACGACAGATTTTGCAAGATTCCGCGAAGAAATATGTTGCGAGTGTTTCTGGATTTTGAAGACTATGGCAATCCCTGAAGGAAACATCCCTGTGGATGATAGCACGAGAACAATAAGAGTTAAAAAAAGGCTTGTTAGGTTTAGAAAAGAAAATGAATTGTACACCTCCATGCCAGAGAGAATCACCTCTGTAATGCATTCTGCACACTTTGAGGGACCCTTCCCACGGAAGTAATAAACATTCCACGAGAAATCAAAGAAGTACGACCGCAAGTTCGACCAGCTTGCGGAACCGAAATGCCACAAACGTTTTCTTTCGATAGAAGGGGGTTTTTCCTGCGGAAGACTTGAAGAGATAGAAGAGAATACAGAGATAAGGTGATCGGAGGAACCCAGAGGAGGAAAGAGTTTAACAGTATAAGGATTAGGATTAGAAGTTAGAAAAAGCTCTAGAATGTTGGGATCATCTCCAAGACGATCAGGGAAACAAGTAGGGAGCTGCACCAATTGTTCAAGGTCGTTTTGGATAGCAAAATACAAGGCACGTTCACCAGCTATATCATGAGACCTAGAAGAAAGCCATCGGCGGCAGTGAACATTGAAATCACCTAATATGATTTCAGAGAAAGGAGAAGAAGAGAGAATGTGACTCATTTTGGAGTTTAAACAGTGGAAGATTTTAGGACAGTCAGTAGAATAAGGAGATAAATGAACAGAAGAAATGAATTTAGTCGTAGAATGGCAAGAGATTCTGAGCCATATGGTGGAAAATTCGTAAGACTCCAAATTGGACACGATAACAAACAACATCGTTGCGTACATATGAACAAAAGTAATTTGGCAGAAAATTGAAGATATTGATAGTAGCAGGAAACAGAATAAAGTATGCTATCAGAACGCTCAAACATCTGAGTTTCGGTCAAGAACAAGAGGTGAGGTCTAGAAGAAGAGAGGTGATGTTCAACATAGTAGAAGTTTTAGTGTAAACCGTGAATGTTGCAGAAATTAATTTAAAAAAAATAGACCGTGCATCAGGACAAGCTGACTGCAGTCTTGGTGGCACTAAACCCATCGCTGGAGGCTACCAGCTCCCAAGTGGTGACGGTGGAAGGTGTTTATGAGGGGTTATTTTTGGGAGCCGACATGGAGGCTTCTCAGAGGCTACTGTTAGTGACGCCATTTATAAGTTAATGTTTTTTTTTTTTAAACGGTGTAGTCTGTACTAGTGTACTCCGTGGGGAAGGTGAGCGGTATATATATATATATATATATATATATATATATATATATATATATATATATATATATATATATATATATATATATATATATATATATATATATATATATATATATATATATATATATATATATATATATATATATATATATATATATATATATATATATATATATATATATATATATATATATATATATATATATATATATATATATATATATATATATATATATATATATATATATATATATATATATATATATATATATATATATATATATATATATATATATATATATATATATATATATATATATATATATATATATATATATATATATATATATATATATATATATATATATATATATATAATATATATATATATATATATAGTATATATATATATATATATATATATATATATATATATATATATATATATATATATATATATATATATATATATATATATATGTGAAGCAAGAAATAACTTGCAAATAATCGTTCTAGAACGTTCTAGAATTGAATTTCTAAAACGTTTTCAAACGTCAAAAAACATTGTGCAATAAGTATTTTAGTAAGCGAATTTACGCGCTCACATTAATAAATCTAGTGTTGCCAGATGTAGGGATATTGCACCAGACGTAGGTATATTGCCCTACGCATAGGGCGGTTTAATCAGGATTTTTATGTTGGGGTTTTCACTGGAGAGGCATTAAAACTTAGGGGAATTTTCCATATTAAAATTAATTAACATTTTTACTGCAGTACGTTGAAGCTGACAAACAAATTGAGCATTATTTTTTATGTTTTTAATACTTTGACTCTATGTCTATTTATATTTTCAAACTTTTGTTAGATTATGGCTGGTTCAGTTTTCAATTTTAGGGGGTTGGCTCTCCCGAATCTACAACTAAGGGCATGATTGGTTCATTAGCGACCCCCTCTCCCGTTATAATCGACTTAAATTTCAATCACATTTTTGTTTCATTATGATGAAAATCATTTTAATACTGTCATAGAGCGAGCTTGTAAATTTTTCACAAATGAACTTTAAACAAGATATATATGATTGTAGACATAAAAAAATGTTCTTTAAAATTCATTAAGGCTTACGAAATTTCATAATTAAAATAAAAAAAATATAGACGACTCAAAAATATGGTCGTCATGCTTAACAAACGCGATTTTTAACAAGTTTTCGTTTTATCTTTTAGACAGTATTTAATATACACTATATTATTAAACAATATATTTAATATATTATATTACATTATATTATTAGACATAATTTATATTACTTTATATCACATACGTCCCCCACTTGTAGGTAAATCCCAATGCTATGAATTCCTGTCTAGTTTGGTTCCTAGCTAAGTTACTATAAAGCCTTAGGCTACCCTGGCCAAAGGCTTTCTCTGTTTTTTTCCGTCAACTCCCTTAATTTCTTAGATTATATAACAATTTCAACGGTTAAAAGAATTGTCGAATATATAAGTGGATGGACGAGTTAGGTTTATTTGGTTACATTTTATTAGCTAAAGCAATGTTATATATATATATATATATATATATATATATATATATATATATATATATATATATATATATATATATATATATATATATATATATATATATATATATATATATATATATATATATATATATATATATATTAGGATATTTAACCACACAGTAAAGACAGGTGCATTATATTTTTAAAGTAGAGAGTTTCTTTAATTTGGTAGGGAAATGTAGAGAGAACGCATGGCGATTATTGTGATCTTGTAGGGAGATTTGGTCTCCTCCATCTGGCAACACTAAGTCACGCCTATTTTTCCTTTCATTA
>SEYY01003965.1:0-10000 GCA_009176605.1 Armadillidium nasatum
AAAATTTATCACATTTCGTTTTAATGGCATACCTCATAATTTGAGAGAGTGAGACTTACAAAAATCTAAAATAAAATTTTTACCTCTATACTTTTTATAATATATATATATATATATATATATATATATATATATATATATATATATATATATATATATATATATATATATATATATATATATATATATATATATATATATATATATATATATATATATAATGGAGTAAAGGGAAGTAGGGGAACATTTTAAAAGATATCTAAATACTGTATAGGATTTGAATAGGGAAGAAGAAGAGAGTTAGAGGGTGCGGAGGAGTTGTGAGGGACGTTTAAGGTGGCAATGGCGAAAGTGCAAGGAATATATGTGGGGTGAGGAGGATGGGAGGGAAGTGTAAAGGAAAGGGAACTGAATAGTGGTGTAAGAAGGTGAATATAGTAATAAAGAAACACAGGAGGCATTTGAAAAATATCTGAGCACAAAAATTTTAGAAGATTGGGAATCATAAATGGTAAAGAAGAGGATATCCAAAGGGGGAGTAAAGAAGGCGAAAGAAAGAGCAGATGAAAAATGGGGTAAAAAGATAGTTGATAGTTTTAGAGAAAGGAGTAAGATGTTTTGGAAGTAGGTGAATAAGGTTAGGAATAAGAAGAAGGTATTGAGAGATGGGGTAAAAGAGTTAGATGAAGAAATAAGACAGATGGAAAGTGAGGTTAGAGCTATATGGGTAGAATACTTCTGTAAGCTCTTGAATGTGAATGAGGTAAAGAGGGAAGTTGAGGTGTTGGAGAGAGAAAGGGGAAGATTGGTAAAGGAAGTTGATGGTGGGATTTCGATAGGAAAAATAGGCAAAGCCCTGAAGAAAGTGAAGAGATTTAAATGGACAGGTTTGGATGGTATAAGTGGAGAGATACTATTGGAAGGAGAGGTAACTGTAGTAAATTGGTTAGTGAGATTATTTACTTTATGTTGGGTAATGGGGAAGGTGTCTCAAGATTGGCAAAATGCATGTATGGTCTCTTTATTTAAGGGAAAGGGTGATAAATTTAAATGTGGGAGTAATAGGTGTATAAGTTTGCTTAGTATAGTGGGTAGTGGGTAAAGATTAATGAAATGATATGTGGAGAACAAGAAGATTTTAGAGAAGGAAGAGGGTGTATGGACCAGGTTTTTACTTTATGAATGATTTAGAAAAAGCTTATGATAAAGTGGATAGGAGTAAATTGTGGGAGGCTTTGAGAGAGTATGCAATTGAGAGAATTAGATCACTTTATAGGAATATAGATCGTGTGTGAGAATAAATAGAATGGAAATTGCATTTTTTGAGGTGAACAATGGATTGAGACAAGGTTGTGTAATGTATCCGGGTTTATTTACTTATAGATAAAGTGGTGATGCTGATATAAAGAGAAAGTAAAGGGGTAAGAATGAGGGATCAACAAGATATATGGAATGCGAATGTGTTATTATATGCGGATGTCGTTGTACTTTTGTCTGAGACACAAGGGGGTTTAAAGGTTTTGGTGGATGAGTTTGTAAAAGGTTGTGATGAGTTAGGCTTAAGAGTGAACGCAGGAAAGAGTAAAGTGTAAAAATGGAGGAAAAATGGGGAGATTGAGGGTTGAGGGGGGGAGAGTTGCAGGTGGGGAGGGAGAGATGGGAATGGGTTAATTCTTTTAAATATCTGGGTGTGAATTTTGAGGGGGAAGATATTTGTGAGGGAGATGAAGTAGTGTATCGAATAAAAGAAAGGGAGAAGGTGTTGCGAGGCTTGAGGGATATTTGGAAGAGAGGAAGGTTGACAAGAGAAGTGAAGAAAATGTTTGAGGAATGCTGTGTACCGGTTGTTATGTATAGGAGCGAGATGTGGCGGATGAATGCGAGAAACAGAAAAAGGTTAAGGTTTCCGAAATGAAAGGTCTAAGAGCAGTATGTGGTATAAGTAGAAAGGAAAGAGTCAGGAATGTGAGAATAAAAAGAGCTATGTGCCCGGGGAAGGGGTATGGTTGAGAGAGCTGAACAGAACATGCTGAGGTGGCTTGAGCATATTTAAAGGATGAATGATGGGAGATTGGCTAAAAAGGTGTTTATATCGGAAGTGGGAGGTGTAAGAGGTAGGGTAGGTGGAATTAAGGGGTTATTGAGGAATAGATGGCTGGAATGGGAGGAGTCTATGCGATTGACGGTGGACAGGAACGAATAGAAAAGAGTGGTGAGGGGTAGAATGCTGGTAACAGTTTTGGCTTGTGGTAGTCAGCACCACACGTTTGTTGGAAAGGTTGTGAATATAATATATATATATATATATATATATATATATATATATATATATATATATATATATATATATATATATATATATATATATATATATATATATATATATATATATATATATATATATATATACCCCAAATCGTCAACAGGAAAAGTATCATCATCATGGGTTGGGGGTACGAGGGGCAGAGCCCCCCGTAGACAAATGTTCGGTATAACACCAAATTTAAGTTTGTTACGTCATCAGTTATCAGTTTTTCGTCATCAAACGTTCAAAACATTTTTTTTTTTTTTTAAATTTATTTTCAAAATATTTTATAATTTATTTCGATAAAGATTTTTATCCTTTAAATTCAAAAATATTAATTATTTAGTATATTAGTATATATATATATATATATATATATATATATATATATATATATATATATATATATATATATATATATATATATATATATATATATATATATATATATATATATATATATATATATATATATATATGTCTCCTCCGATGGACAAAGGCCAGAGGCTTACCAAATTCCACCGGAGTTGGGAAAGATCTATCCTGGTCGATGGTAGCCGACGTGTCCAGATACACTGCGTTTGAAAGTATTCCAGTCAAAGGAAGTTGGGAAAACAGATAAAGGGAGTGTGTTCCAGACTTTACCAGTAGAGTATATGTAAGATTGAGCATAGTGGTTAAGTCTGGGGTCGGAGAGTTGGACAGAAAAAGGATGAGACTGTGTAGAAAGGCGTGTCGCACGAGCTCTTCTCAATGGAGGAGGTATGCGACGAGAGAGTTCAGAAGAGCAGTGTCTGTTGTAATAGCGATAGTAAAGAGAGAGTGACGCAACAATTCGACGGGCAGAAAGAAATTGAGGAGAGTTAGTAAGAGCAGGAGAGTTGATGAGACGAAATGCCCTAGACTCCACCTTCTCTAGGAGAGCCGTGTGTGTGGAACCACCCCAGATGTGCGAAGCGTACTCCATACAGGGGCGAACAACACCCCTATACAGAGCAAGCAACTGGGGTGGCGTGAAGTAATTCTGAAGGCGCCTCAAAACACCCAACCTCTTAGAAGCTTGTTTAGAAAGAGAAGTAATGTGATCTTTCCAAGAAAGATCACGAGAAAAAGAAACACCAAGAATATTAAGAACAGATGAGGGCTTGAGATTGTGTGTTTTCGAAGAAGATATCATAGTTGTGTGGAATATTGTGTCGAGCGGAGAGGAGTAGGAATTGAGTTTTTGAGGCATTGAAAACAACCATGTTTTCTCTGCCCCAATTTGAAATACGAGAAAGATCAGAGGTTAGTTGATCCAAGGCTACCCTTCTCGAGTCTATCAACTGCTGTTGTGTGGGACGTTTTTCAAACTGGAAGGAATAATGAAGGGTGGAGTCATCAGCATAGGAGTGGATAGGAGATGAGGTAATAGAGAGAAGGTCATTAATGAAAAGTAGAAAAAGTGTTGGGGATAGGACAGAACCTTGAGGGACATCACTATTAATAGATTTAAAGGAAGAACGGTGGCCGTCTACAACAGCTGCTATAGAACGACCGGAAGGGAAATTAGTGAGAAGATCACAGAGATAAGGATAGATACCGAAAGAGGGAAGTTTAGAAATCAAAGCTTTGTGCCAGACTCTATCGAAGGCTTTCAATATGTCCAGCGCCACAGCAAAAGATTCACCGAAATGCCGAAGAGCGGAGGACCAAGAGCCAGAGAGTTTTTAAGTCTTTTAGATTTTGACTCAACCCTATCCAAAAGACAATTGAATCCCAAGCCACCCCAGATATGAGAGCAGTACTCCATACAATGGCGGAAGAGGCCTTTGTATAATTAGGGTAACTGCGAAGAAGGAAAAAATTTTCGCAGCCTAAACAGAACTCCCAGCTTCTTTGAGGCCGCCCTAGCAACCATTGCGATGTGAGGTTTCCAAGATATTTTTTTGTTTATGTGAAGGCCAGTAATATTTATATTGGCAACAATATGGATGGGAGTGCCCTTGGAAGAAATAGAAAGGTTAGAAGGTGTCTTTGAGAGGGAAATCTCTAGAAGGTGAGTTAAAGAGTTGAGTTTCACAAGGTTGAGAAGATCAAACAGGGAAATTCTTTCCAGATCTTCAAGAATGGAATCGGAAAGATGAATATGATAGGCAACCCTAGATTCAAAGGAGAGAACAGATTTGAAATGAGTAGAAGTATAGAGAGTCGAGTCATCGGCAAATGAATTTATAGAGTTAGACGAGCAACTAAGATCTTTAGGGAAAAGTATAAATAGAGTAGGAGACAAGACAGAACCCTGAGGAACACTACTATTGAAAGAGAAGGAAGAAGAAGTCGCCACATTGACAACAGCCGACATGGAACGATTAAAAAGAAAGCTAGACATAAGTAAGCAAAGAGAAGGGGGAAACCCAAAGGAAGGAAGTTTGGAGAGCAGTGACTCATGCAACACACGGCCATATGCCTTAGATATGTCAATCGCAACTACTCAAGTCTCCCCATATATATATATATATATATATATATATATATATATATATATATATATATATATATATATATATATATATATATATATATATATATATATATATATATATATATATATATATATATATATATATATATATATATATATATATATATATATATATATATATATATATATATATATATATATATATATATATATATATATATATATATATATATATATATATATATATATATATATATGTGGGAATCGAGGAAATAAATCTGTAATTGTTCAATAGCAAAGCAAGTTCAGGACTCTCTCTTACGTACTGTTCTTATAAAGATGATTGCATGTGGCCAAAAAGTTATTTACATGGTAAATTAGTGTATCAATGATAATTATATTTAACTTACTTTCTACCAAATTACTAATTAAGTTCCAATTGCAATGTTTTTAAATACGAATGAGATTTTTAAATAGGTAGATTGTTGTAATTACACTGTTGCACACTAGAATTTATTAATTTATAAGAAGTTAAACTGGTTGATTGAGCCTTACATGCATACTAGACCTGTCTGTTGTTTTAATGTTGCATGTTTATTGTTTGTGAGGACAGATAAAAAATTACGATAATGTGGCAGTGAGGAGTTCATTTTACGAAATTTTGCTTACGAATCAATATTGGATGTGGCTATTACTTTTGACTATCGTATAATTAAAGAGGCCCGCTTTGAAATGCTTTTAGAGGGTAAAATTGACAGTTAATTAATGAAAATTGAGGGGGAAAGCTGTAGCGTGCTAGCAAAGTGGAATATGTTTGAAATTGGGTTCATCCGAGATGGTGGACTTTGATCTGATGCTCAGTGTCAACTATATCCTTAAATGACATTTTCGGAAACTAATATAGGACATCTTAAGCATTCTAGGCCTCGATGACATTTAAAAAATTAAATACCTGATCTTGACACATTAAATATTAACAATTTGACACTATAAAGAAAAACAATATATAATTGAATTGTCAATAAATACTTGAACTGTTGTTGAGAATGACAAAATAATTGGACCGAAAAATTTGCACCATATCGACAAGTGTTGATAAAGAAATATGTACCAATGCTACTCTGTCTAGGTTTTCTCAACACAGTACATGATGAGTATGATAATTTAACACAATAATATGTATACATTCTTGAAGCTTATTTTTTTCATTAAAGTTATCATTTGATCAGTAAAAACACTTCTGTATGTAATTAGCATGCAATTCCGAGAATAAAGGGAGAATAAAACGCTTCAGCTGATCCCTCAAAATTTTGATCAAATATACAAAAGAAGCTATGCAGTCTCTTACCGGTTGTCTGCTATTTTTGGGCCAGTTTCCTTTAGATCAAATACTTTAGATACAAATGATTTGACAGCTTCTTTGATCTGTTGAAACATAATTTCAACTAGGCATTCATTTATATTTAATAATGAGAGCATTACTGTATTTATAATAATTAACAAGCACTATTTTGAGAACTAGAATCCCGAGTCGTCGAAAAGTGTATGTTTGGTTGTAAATTTATTTTCTACATACTCTCAACGAAAGGAAAGAGGGAACAAAAGTCAACTCTTACCCATCACTTGAAGAAAAACGGCGATCAATCACAAAATTGTAACTTGATTTGAAACATATTTCAAACGTGACTTCAATGTTTTGTTTCATAAGTACATCACCTCCCGGATATCACTTTTTTCAACTGGTGGTATAAATAGTTGTAATGCTGGAAGATGAATGCATTCCCCATTGCGCGGAATAATAGATGATCTCCGTTTGCATCCTATTCTCCGTCATCGGAGACAGATAAAAGGATAAAAAAATATGGTAGGTATCACCATCTGTGTGCTGAATCCCAACGCGAGACAGAAGCCTGATCGATTTTCCCGCAAAAATTGCTATTACTACGTCGGCCTTATGGTACTGGAAGGGTCCCAATTTGAACTTAATTTATAAGGATAACAGAACCTACAACTTTTTTCTCTCCAAATATACAAGAGAAGGTCTGATGATAGAAGACTGTGAAAGTTGTACACCTTCTTCTAAGCCATGACGTGGTTTCCATAAGGTGCCAGATGGCAATTATGAAAGGTTTGATCATTATCGGTATGTGTTAAGGGCACTATAAGAGATCTCTTTCAATAGACAACCCTCTTGCCCTCAAACTCATAGCTGAAATCAAAATACCCTGGATACCCGTAGTTTGAAATGGGTAGGTTTTGAGGGTAATTAGAGAGCAATTAATTATATATGGGTGAGGGAAGTAGCGCTCCCGAGGCGATGTGACTACTTCCCATTAAGTATAAGGGATGTTAAAGGGTACTTCACATCTCATCTCGGTGCCCAATGGTTCGCCCCCTTTCTCGTTAATCTTCACCTTCTTCTACACGGAGTAGACTCTTCTTTCACACACAAACACTATTACAAACACGTCTTTATAAAAAATAACAATATGGCATCATCAACAATAGCCTAGAAGAAGCTTAGAGGGGCGGTTTCCAAAGATAGACCCTCATCCACCCCTTCTCCCTTCACCACTTGGAAGTTAGTGACCTTTGGTGATGGGGTTGGTGCTACCAAGAATTTGCAACCGGCTGTTCCGGATGCACGGCCTGTTTTTTCCCGTTAATTTCTGCAACATTCTCGGTCTTCAATCCAATTTCCACTTTGTTGAATATCACCTCTCTTCTTCTAGACGGCACCCCTTGTTCATGAACGAAACTCAGGTGTTGGAGCGTTCTGATAAGAAACCATTATCTGTTTCCTCCTACTGTCTATATCCTCAAATTTCAGCCAAAGGCAGTTGTTGGGCATACGTGAGCAACGAAGTTGTTTGTGTCCGTGTCTCTAATTTGGAGTCTTCCGAATTCTCTACTCTATGCTTAAACTCTCTTGAAACCGTGCTACTAAATTTACTTGTTCTGCCTATCTTGTAAATTCTACTGACTATAAAAAATTCTTCATATATTTAAACTCCAGAGCACATTCTTTTTTCTTCTCCATTCTCCGAAATCATAATTTTATGTGATTTCAATCTTCACCACCGCTAATACTCATGATCCAGCTGAAAAACTCGCATACGAGTCTTCTATCCAGAACAACCTTGAGCAGTTGGTGCAACTCCCTACCCGTATCCCTGACCACCTTGGTGATGAACCCAATATATAATTTTTCCTTAACCTCCTATCATTCTCCTTATCCTATTAAATAAACTCTTTCCTCCTCTGGGTTTATCCGATCACCTTTTTATCTCCGTTTCTTGTTCTGTATCTTCAAGTTTTCCGCAAGAATGGCCCCTGCCTTTGGAGAAAAGACGTTTCTAGCACTTTGGTGTTGTTAATTGGTTTGACTTGTAGTTGTAAATTTTTGATTTTCTATGGAATGATTACTGCTTCCGTGGGAAGCGCTGAGTGAATAACCGAAGTGATTCACTTTGGCATGGAGGCGTACACTATATATTCTTTACTTTCAACTAAACCTAACAAACCTTGGTTTAACTCTACTTGTTCTCGTTGTATCCACCGCAGGGATACTGCCTTTGAGGATTACCGTCGTCTTCAAACTCCAAAAAACTCATTCAACTTATATTTCATGCCGGAGCCGTGCAAAATCTATTCTTCGGTACGCCAAAAATTTTCACGGGTAAATACAATAATCATTCTGTTTCCTCTTCCTCTCGCCCCTTCTGTCATTTGGCAAAAAATGAATGCTCTCACTTTGCTTTTTTTCCTTTCCCTCCTCTAGAATATTCTGATGGCACAACTGCCGTTTTACCTTCTACTAAAGCTGAACTATTCGCTCAAACTTTTAAATCTAACTCTATACATTTCAGGAGCATTCCTCCTTCTTTTATCACCTCCAACTCATGATTAATATTGAAATTTCTTCTAAAAGATATCATTTCTGCTCTCTCTCAGCTTAACGCTAAGAAGGCACATGATCTTGATGGTATTTCTCCTGCAGTTTTCAAAACTTGTGCTTCCGAGCTTGCACCCTGCCTTGGTAAATTATTTTGTTTCTGTCTCTCTACTTCGATCTTCCTTTCTTGCTGGAAAGGTAAGCTCGTTCAACCAGTGCCAAAGGAGGGGGATTACTCTCAACCCTCTAACTATCGTCCTATTTCTTTAACCTCCGTTCTTTCTAAAGTTTTCGAAACTATCTTTAACAAGAAGATTTGGAAACAGTTTAATTTTTCTGACCGTATATCTGATTGCCAGTATGACTTTCGTAAAGAACGTTCTACTGGGGATCTTCTTTCTTCTTTCTGAATCTTTGTCGTTAACTCTTCCATGTTTTGGTGAATCTTTCGTTGTGGAGCTAGACATATCAAAAGCCTTCGATAGTGTTAGGCACAAAGCTTTGATTTCCAAACTCCCCTCTTTCCGAATCTATCTTTCTATCTGTGACCTTCTCTCTGATTTCCTTTCTGGTCATTCTATAGCAGCTGTTTTAGAGGGCCAGCACTCTTCTTCTAAATTTAAAAATAGTTGTGTTCCTCATGAATCTGTCCTATCCCCAACACTTTTTCTACTTTTCATTAATAACCTTCTCTCTAATACTTCATTACCTATTCACTCTTATGGTGATAACTTCACTTTTCATTACTCCTTCTACTTTGAAAGCACCCCTCCCAACAGCAGTTAATAAACGCAAGGAGAATGGCCTTGGAGTAAGTGATCTCTGATTGGGGAGAGAAAAACATGGCCGTTTTCAATGTCTCAAAAGCTCAATTCCTCCATCTTCATACTCGAAACAATCTTCCACACAGCTATGATATCTTCTTCGAAAGCACTCTACTCAAACCTTCATCTGTCCTCAATATCCCCAGTGTTTCTTTTTCTCGTGATCTTTCATGGAAAGATCACATAATTTCTCTTTCTAAACAAGCTTCCAAGAGATTGGGTGTTCTGATGTGCCTTCTTCATTTTTTTATGCCATATCAGTTGTTTGATTTTTATAGGGGTGTTTTTCGCCCCTGTATGGAGTACTCTTCACACAACTGGGGTGATTCCACACATACATCTCTTCTCAAAAAAGTGGAGTCTAGGGCTTTTCAGCTTATCAACTCTTTTGCTCTTACTAACTCTATAATCTCATTTTACCCGTCGAATTGTTGCGTCAGTCTTCTTATACTATCACTATTACAAAGGACACTGCTCTTCTGAACTTTCACGTCGCATAACTTCTCCACGGG
>SEYY01003965.1:15000-40000 GCA_009176605.1 Armadillidium nasatum
TCATCTGGGTTGGTTCCAAATATACAGCTCTCCTTGAGAATGTGGAGTCTAAGGCATTTCGTCTCATCAACTCACCTGCTCTCACTAATTCTCTCCAGTCTCTTTCTTTCCGTTGGATTTTTGCATCACTCTCTCTATGCTATCTCTATTATAATGGACACTGCTCTTCTGAACTCTCCGTCTCATACCTCCTCCATTTCGATACAGTTTCATCCTTTCTCTGTCCAGGTCTCTGATCCCTGACTAAACCGATATGCTCAAATCTTACATGTACTATGCAATTAAAGTCTGAAGCACATTCCCTTCATCTATTTTACCAACTTCTACTGGCTTTCACAACGTCAAACGCAGTGTATCTAGACATTTCGGCCTTTAACTTGCCCAGATTTCCTACTTTTTTCCTAATTCTTGTAGAAATTTTAATGGATTTCTGGCCTTTACATTAGAAGTGAAATATATATATATATATATATATATATATATATATATATATATATATATATATATATATATATATATATATATATATATATATATATATATATATATATATATATATATATATATATATAATAATATATATATAACTCAAAAGGGACACCCCACAAGCTTGTCCAGCAGGCTTTCTGAATCTTTTGCTTCAAAAAAAAAAAAGGATGAAGCTTACTCACCTACACCAATTTTTATCTAATTTAAATTAACAACAAAATTTTATAATCTTTCATTGAAACAATTAAACACGTAATTCACATTCTCAGTTAATATCTCGTACTTCAGAAGGAAGTTTGGTATATGATGTAAAACACCCCAATAATATCTTTATTTTTAGTACTGCTAATACCACTCCTACTACTAATCCTACTACTTATTCTTCTTCCTTCAAAAATAATGTCCGTTGGATTGTAGC
The DNA here is from genome assembly GCA_009176605.1 of Armadillidium nasatum. Taxonomy (NCBI): domain Eukaryota; kingdom Metazoa; phylum Arthropoda; class Malacostraca; order Isopoda; family Armadillidiidae; genus Armadillidium; species Armadillidium nasatum. The sequence goes on from SEYY01003965.1 coordinate 15,908, forward strand.
TTTGATTTATAAACTTCCCTCTTTCGGTATCTTTCCTTCTCTCTGTGATCTTCTCTGTAATTTCCTTTCCGGTCGTTCTATAGCAGCTGTTGTAGACGGCTACCGTTCATCCTTTAAATCTATTAATAGTTGTGTTCCTCAGAGATCTGTCCTATCCTCAACACTTTTTTCAATTTTTCATTAATGATCTTCTTTCTATTAATTCATCTCCTATCCACTCCTATGCTGATGACTACACCCTTTATTACTCCCTTCATTTTGAAAGACACCCCTCCCAACAGCAGTTAATAAACTCTAGAAGGATAGCCTTGAAGAAATTAATCTCCGATCTTTCACGTATTTCAAATTTGGACAGAGAAAACATGGTTTTTTTCAATACCTCAAAACTAAATGACGCCATCTCTCCACTCGACACAATCTTCCATACAACTATGATATCTTCTTCGAAAACGCAACACTCAGACCTTCAGCTGTTCTTAATATTTTCACTGTGTATCTTTTTCTCTTATTTTTCTTGGAAAGATCACATTTCTTCTCTTTCTAAACAAAATTCTAAGAGTTTGGGTGTTCTGAGGGGCTTTCAGAATTACTTCACGCCACCACAGTTGCTTGCTTTCTATAGGAGTGTTGTTCGTTCCTGTATGGAGTTTGCTTCACATATCTGGGGTGATTCCACTAGTACCGCTCTCCTTGAGAAGATGGAGTTTGGGACTTTTCTTCTCATCAATTCTGCCGCTCTTACTAACTCTCTCCAATCTCATTCTGCCTTCGATTTGTTGCTTCACTCTCTCTAAACTATCGATATTACAACTGACACTTCTCTTCTGAACTCTCTCGTCGCATACTTCCTCCACTGAGAAAAACTCGTGCTACACGCCTTTCTACACAGTCTCATCCTTTCTCTGTCAAATTCTCAAACCCCAGACTTAACCGCTATGCTCAATCTTACATATACTTTCCTGGTAAAGTCTTAAACACACTCCCTTGTCTGTTTTCCCAACTTCCTTTGACTTGCATATTTTCAAACGCTGTGTATCTGGACATGTCGGCCTTCATCGACCATGATAGAATTTTTCCCAACTCCAGTGGAATTCGGTATTCCTGCGGTCTTTTCTCACAGGAGGATATATATATATATATATATATATATATATATATATATATATATATATATATATATATATATATATATATATATATATATATATATATAATATATATATATATCTATATATATATAATATATAGAGAGTACTATTATTAAGTGCATTAAATCATTGTAATAATTTAAATCTTCACTTTCATTTTACAAGTAACATTTTTTTCAAATTTTCAGGTTGTTGCCGGCGAATTCGTTCTTAGCAAAAATGATTCAACAGAGCAGATTAGAAACGTCGTTGCCGTAATCAAACATAACTTTAGCCATGCTTCTTTGGAAAATGATCTTGCGCTTTTAAAGGTCGATCCTCCTTTTGATTTTAATAAGTATGTTGGACCAGTGCAGCTTCCTACTCAAGGGTCAAGTCACCACCGGGAATTGCGTTGTGACAGGATGGGGCAGACTTCGGTTTCGTGGACCCCTACCAGATACTCTTCAGAAGGTATCTTTACCAGTGGTCTCTGACGAAATATGTCGTAATTCTTACGGTAAAAATTTAATTAAAGATTCCATGATATGTGCTGGATACTCAGAGGGTGGCAAAGGTGCTTGTCATGGAGACTCAGGAGGACCATTGTTTTGCAACGGTTATGTTGCAGGAATTGTATCATTTGGGAGAGGTTGTGCATTTCCAAATTATCCTACTGTATTCACGGAGACCGCTTTCTTTGTTGACTGGATAAAGAAGCATATAAATTAGATAGTTATATAAACAAAATTAGTAATTTTAAAGCAGATATTACAATTTTAAAAATTTGCAAATATGATTTTAGAATACAACACAACCGCAAAAAAATATTCAAAATATTGATCAAGTAGATTTTCTGATTTCATAATCCTTTAATCCAGGTATTGAGTTTTGTTGTATCAAATTGTTTTATTTTGATCATTTAATTAGTGTTTATTAATATGTAAACTCCTAGAAATTTAAAATGTCAAGTTTATTCCAGCCATTGTTAAACTGCTCTCTGGTGTTCACCTATTCCAATTCATTAGTCTAATAATGTATCACTTGAACTACTGACGTTGATAATATTATTACTAATAATAAATGTAATATCTAACCTAAAAACTGCTTCTCAGAAAGGTCAATTTTTTACCCATGTTTTTGTTTTTAATTTAATTTACCTTTCCTTTGATGATTACTATATAAGTATGCCACACCTCTCAACGTTATTAATGTAATTGTGCACAATATAATGCTATTAAAATTTATTATAACAGCTAGAACAGCATTTTTTATCTTAAAATCCTGGGATTACATATTTTTTCCTATACCACCAATGGTGGATAAAGGTCAGAGTCCTACAAACTTCCACCAAAGTTAGGGATATATCGATAACCTAGTCAAGTTATGGCTTTTAAATGTGTGCAAGTCAAAGGAGTTGGGGAAAAAGATAAGGGGAGTGCGTTCTACACTATACCGATGAATACATGTAAGATTAAGCATTCGGTTAAGTATGGGGTCCTAGAGTTGAACACAGGAAGGATGAAATTGTGAAGAATACTTGTCGCACGAACCCTTCTCAATGGAAAAAGAATGTAATAGGAGAGTTCAGAAAAGCAGTGTCTATTGTAATAGCGATAATTGAAAAAGTGAAGCAACAATTCGACGAGCAGAAAGAGACTGGAGAGAATTAGTGAGAGCGGAAAAGTTGATAATACGTAAAGCCCTAGACTTCACTTTTAAAAGGAAAGCTGTATGAGTAGAACCAGCCCAGATGTGTTAGGTGTACTCCAACCAGGATAAAACAACTCTCCTCTAGAGAGAGTAAGAAACTAACTTGGCGCAAAAAAAAAAAAAAAAAAAAAAAAAAAAAAAAAAAAACGAAAAAACAAAAATCACATAGAAATCTCATCACACCAAACCTCCTAGAGTCTTGTTTAGAAAGAGAAGTAATGTGACATATCCAAATATCCAAGAAAGATCAAGGGAAAATAGGAGAGATGAAAGTTTGAATTGAGTATTTTCGAAAAGATGTCAAAGTGCGTGGAAGGTTGTGTCGAGTAGGGAGATGGAGGAATTGAGTTTTTGAGGCATTGAAAATGACCATGTTTTCCATATCCCAATTCGAAATACGATAAACATCAGAGGTCAGTTGCCCCAAGGCCATCCTCTTTGCTTCACTAAATTGCTGATGGGAGGGGGGCCGTCTTTCAAATTGAAAGAAGTAATGAACGGTGGAGTCATCGTCATAGGAGTAGATAGGTGATAAAATAATAAAGAGAAGATTATTAATGAAAAGTTGAAAATGAGATGGGGATAGGACGGAACTCTGAGGAACATCGCTATTAATTGATTTAAAGGATGAATTGTGACCGTCTACAACAGCTGCTATAGAACGATCAAAAAGGAAATAAGAGAGAAGTATAGATCACGAAAGAGGGAAGTTTTAAAATGAAAGGTTTATGTCAAACTCTACCGAAAGTTTTCGATATGTCCTGAAGGACAGCAAAGATTCACCGAAACGCCGAAGAGCAGAAGACCAAGAGTCGGTGTGATGGTAAATCAGATCACCGGTAGAGCTCTTTTTTACGAAAACCATACTGGCGATCAGAGAAAGATTACAAAGAATTGAGATGTTTCCAAATCTTCTATTAAGGATAGATTTGAAAACTTTAGAAAGAATGGAGGTTATTTAAAGAAAAGGGATGATAATTGAAGGGTTGGGGGGTCCTCCTTTTTTGGCACGTTGCATAAGAGAACGTTTCCAGCGAGAAGGGAAGGTTGAAATAGAAAGAGAGATACGAAATAGTTTGCCAAGGCAGGGTGCAAGCTCCGAACCATAGTGTTAAGCTCAGAGAGATCAGAAATGACGTCTTTAGAAAAAATTACATTTTAATCATAAATGAACTGGAGGGGGTTGAAGTAGCAAGAATTTCTCCGGAATTGTCTAAGATTTAATTAAATATAAAAGTTTGAGAGAAGAGTTCAGCATTACAAGAAGGCAAAACGGAAGTTCTGCCGTCAGAAGACAGTGGAAAGGAAGTGGAAAAAGAAAAGTTAGAGTTAATTTTTTTTCAAAATGATAGAAAGGGCGTGAGAAAAAGGAACCAATAAAATTATTACATTTATGATGGAGAAATGAACTTTTAGTGTTGCGTAGAATAGATTTTGCACTATTCTGGGATGAAATATAGGTTTCATGAATTTCTTAAGTTTGAAGACAACGGAAATCCTTGAGGCAGCATCTTTGAGACGGATAACACGAGAAGAAGCAGAGCTAAACCAAGGTTTGTTAGATTTACTTGAAGGGAAAGAATAGGGAATGTACCCCTCTTTTTGTTCCCCTCCTCTGCACATTTTGAGAGACCCCTCCCACGAAAACAGTAATCCTTCCATGAGAAATAAGAGAAGTTCAACCTTAAGTCAGACCAGTTAGAGGCACCAAAGTACCAGAAACATCTCCTCTGCGAAAAATGGGGAATTTCTTGAGGAAGACTCAAAGAGACAAAACAAGATACAGAGATAAAAAGATGATCGGATAAACCCAGAGGAGAAAAGAATTTAACTGTTTAAGATGAAATGGAAAAAGTTAGTAAAATATCAAGTATGTGGAGATCATCACCAAGACGGCCAGGAATAAGGGCAGGGAGGTTTACCAACTACTCAAGGTTGTTCTGGATAGAAAGGAAGTAGGCAAGCTCACCGGCTTGAACAGATCACTAGATGAAAGAAATTGGATGTGTTGAAGGTTGAAAGCACTTAAATGAAAATATGATGATTTCAGAGAAAGGAGAAGAAGAAGTATTTGTTCTATTTTGGAGTTTAGTCGAAGAATTTTTTATAGTCTTTAGAGTTAGGTGATAAGTTGACATTACAAATGAATTTGGTTGTAGAGTTAGGAAAGTGTTTAAGTCAAGAAGATAATTCAGGAGACTCGAAATTAAAAACACAAAAGCAATGAAATCAATCTCCACATATACGCAACACTCGCCTTTGGCTGAAAATTGAGGATAAAGAGAGTAAGGTTTTCTGTCAGGGCACTCAAATACCTGAGTTTCAGTTAGGAGCAAGAGAAAAAGTCTAGAAGAAGAGAGGTGGTGTTTGACAAAGTGGAAATTAGACAAAAAAGACAGCGAATATTGCAGAAATTAATGAAAAAAGAAGACCATGCACCAGGGCAAGTCGGCAACAGGGTGTTGGTGGCACCAACCCCATTACGGGAGGCAATGAAATCCCAGAAGTGGTGATGGGGGAATAAGTGGAGGAGGGCTATATTTGAAATCCGCCCCTCTTGGATTCTCCGAGGCAGATCTTGTATTTCGCCATTTTGATTTAATTGATTTAAAAAGGCACTGTGTGAGTAAGCTCTTGAAATATATATGGTATATAAAGAAGGATATAGTGGGAGCATAGGCACCCAATATAGATCAATGATAAAATAGAAACCCTCTGAAAAGGTGAAACGCAAAAAGAAACGAACCAATGGGCAACGGAGTGAAATAGAATGGTCTTGCTCACCCTATCACTCCGACAGCTATACCCAGTGCCTGGTACTTTCATATCTTCGAACACCGCTACGTTCTTCTTCTGTATGTGATATATATATATATATATATATATATATATATATATATATATATATATATATATATATATATATATATATATATATATATATATATAATATATATATATATATATATATATATATATATATATATATATATATATATATATATATATATATATATATATATATATATATATATAACCATACTAAAATTCATGGAACCCTAGGACTCATAAGAGGTCTTAAGTTAAAGCTCCGACAATAAAAAGGACAGGAAACATTTTACTTACGTCAGAGTTCAAACTCATGATAGCACATGAGCAACGTAGCCACTGAATAATGTATACTGCACCTTACCTCTCAACAACTAAGCCTTCCCCCCAAAAAAAATATTTAGAACTCTTTTCTAATGACCTGATCCGAAAGCCTAATAGTAAAGAACTCTTTTTCATTGTCTATCGGTTTATCAATGGCACTACTGTCCTGAATTCGAACAGGCTTTGGGTGAAAATTTTTCCTCTTTTATTACTTCTTGTTTTGCCTTTCATTGGGTTGGTAGACTTTGTTTGATTGTTTTGCAATTCAGGATCACTCTAAAAGAATCACTTTTAACCTCAGTAGAAACCCCAAGAACTCTTCCAAAAATTTCAATAACTTTCGAAACAGACCAAATGAAATTTGTTTTTCGATGAATTCTTTCTGGCGAGTCTGAGCGGTTCAATCAATATGGCACACATAAGCATACGTCTTACATCCTAATGAGATGTACATGTGTCCTCATCATTCGGGCTTTTAACTGACATTATTGTTTCCTCAATTACGTGTTTTTCATTCTTTTATTTAATTGGAAAAATATCAGTGATAGAAAATGTCTTGAAACAGTTTTGTTTTATTATAAGACAGTTGGAATTATTCTTAAAATCATTAAAAACTAGTATATATATATATATATATATATATATATATATATATATATATATATATATATATATATATATATATATATATATATATATATATATATATATATATATATATATATATATATATATATATATACATACAGTGCCGGATTAGATCTGTAGAGGCTCTAAGAACTTAAATGATTTTTGTTCCCCTCACTGCCTCTATGCACTTAGTTCAAAATATAAACAAAAAAATGTAATATAAAACTTTTATTTCGAAAAATAAAAATTTTATTGGAAGAAGGAAAACAATGTTTATTTTTCTATATTTGAATTATACTCCTATTTGAAAAGGTTTCTCCTAATTTTTAATTAAAAAATAGAATCTGTTCTAAGTTTTAATTCAGCTCTATTTAGATTTGAGATATTTTTTCCTACTTTTTCTTATTACAAAGTTTTTGATCACATCTTCAAAACTAATTGAACGTAATGAATACATTTGCTTTTAAATCGTTTAGTCTGCCGTGTTGCATAGATGCTCGAAAATTTTTTTTAATATACTTCAACCGAAAAAATAAGAGCCCAACTGAGCAATTTCTGACCATTAGTGTTAAAAAGATACGAAAGCAAATGTCTGCATTTGGAAAACACACTCAATATTGTTTTCCGCAAGTATTTTATAAAGTTTATCATAACCGAATCTTATTCTTACATTTTTATTGCACTAAACTTTTGACACACAAATGAGTGAAACTGCTGAAGCTCAGTTGAGAAATTAGTGCTAAAGTTTTAATCAGCTTTGAACAACACTGAAATACCTTCCAATTTCAATAAATGATGAAATGGCATTATGTAGTATATCACTCAGAAAAGAAAATCACACTGTTGTTTCTTTGTATATGTTTCTTCTTCTCCTCATTTTAATTTCAAGTTTGTCAATTGTATTACAGATAATTATAAGAAAATTATATCTGTCATTCAGATATACTTCTCATGCATCTCCGTCATTGGGTACCTTCTTTCTGATACATTTGCAACTTTTAGCTTCTTTGTATCAGCATCTAGTAGCATATCCTTTGAGCTGCTTCATTTCTTTCATATTCATCTCATGAAGCGCATAGTTAGTCGGAAAATTTTCTATACAGATCTGTACGTGCTTTTAAGTTAACTTCCTCATTCTGTAGTACTTGACTTACTCTTTGAAAATTTTGCAACAAATCATCCCAAATATTCAACATAGAAACGATGTTCGATAAATAATACAGAGAGACATTTGAAAAAAGTTGATGTATACGTTCTTAAGATTGCAGCTGATTCTAAAGTATTTTGAAAATGATCTAAAATGAGTTGTAAAATATCTTAGCCCTACTCTCCTTCCATATCCAAATTTTAACCTTTTACATACTTGAAATAATAAAGTGTATTTTTTAAATATTTAATCAGTGAAATATCATTTTTATTTACAAGACAACTAATATAGTCATTTTTATCATAATATAAATACTTTATTTTACCTTTAGTATGGCTAAAAACATCTTTTACGTGATCAATGACTTTGAAGTTTTTCTTGACAATCCCTTTTAAACATGAAACAATTATCTACTATCATATTCGTATTCCACCGACCTTGGTATTCTATATCCATCTCCTTGATATCTTGGTGGAACATTATTCCTTGCTTTTCACTAACATCTAAGTTTTCGGGAAAAAATCCATGTGCGAATGGAAAAAGTAAACTTTCAAACTCGTTCTACAGCTCAAGTTTTCAAAATTTTCCATCATCTTCTCCATTATTACTTTATAGTTAGTATTCCTTAAAGTTCCCCAAAAATTTATGGACAACTTCTTAATAAGAAACTCGCACTTCTTTCTCAACTAGCGATATAAGTTTTCGAATCTGAGAGCCCATTAATATACCTTCCTTGAGTTTTTCTGCTAATAAATTTGGATATTCTTTTGGTCAGATATAAGAAACAAGAACCATCTTTATGGGGAACTTTGGTGAGTTGCTTGATTAGACCCACATTTAAATATTGAGGAGGTAGAAGAATGTTTCTTTTTCTATTCACAATAGGAGTATTTTTAACTGTTTTTTTATCCAGGCTGCAATAATTTTCGAATGAGCTAATTTGTTTTCTTTTAGTATTCAGTGTACCTAGATTGTTTTTTAATAAAATTTCAGTTACTTTTAAATCATCGAATACCGTTCATATTTCACATTTTTTAAAAGAATTTTCATATTTTAATTTTCCTTCATATGAAATAAATTATTTATTGGAAGTGAACTGAATTTATTGCTATTATGTAAGACGCTATTTTTAGAAGAATCTGCTGGGCTAAATAAAGTTGAAAAAAAAATAAAAAAATGAAAAAAATAATTTATAAAAGAATGCACATCATGACAAAAATCATTGTTTTTACTTTTTCAATGCAATCTTTTTCTCTATGACCATACCGTGAGAATGATATACCTGGAGAAAATAGATTCTTTGGTTTCAGTCGTGATCCAAGTAAATGCGTAGCTTCTTTGCTAAAATTTAAATCTCGAGTCAAATCATCAGGCTCGTTTTGATTGAACATTTGTGGTGAAGAGTCCCCCAAATTTAAATGGTGAAAAACATCTCTGATGTGAAGCTGCCAGAATCTGTAATATATCTGTAATATCTTTCAAAACAGCACAAGATTTGACACTAGAATGTTTTCTGAGAAAAGGAGTATTCAGGAGGTGGGAGGATAATGGAGAGCAAGGGAGGGCAGCTGCTCCTTTCCCTCTTCCAGGTGGAAAACAACCATATATATATATATATATATATATATATATATATATATATATATATATATATATATATATATATATATATATATATATATATATATATATATATATATATATATATATATATATGGTGAAAATTGATTAACAGTTTTGTTGCTGGTATTTCAACATTTTGAAACAAACTAATTACGAAATAGAGACAGTTTCGCCATCTGTGAGAAATCATAAGAGCGCTCACATTTTCTGTTAGAATCTGCGGCTGTTACTCTCACTAGTGTGTAGTGTGAGCAATTTTTACGATAGTAAAGTTTGTTTTTCTTCGTGTTATCTACTTAATTACAAAAGGATACTAAAATTTTTTTGGTAAATAGTGACGTTTATTTTTATTACATGCTTTTGTTTAATTTGCAGTGTTCGTTCGTATCGTCCACACCAAAGTTGTGTAAAAATTATATTTTATTTTTATGCAGTGAATTTAAAACGAAAGAAAAGTATCCGCCTCAGCAGCCATGAGGACAATGAATTGCAACCACTCTCTGGCTCAGACACTGCGACTGCGATGCTTTTTTCTACTGTTTAAACCATTATGCGAGACAGTGAATGTGAAACTGAAGACAACGGTTGTCATGAAGATGAATTTGGAAAATTCTTCGTCCTGGCGACCACTATGTCGGTAAATAAGAAAAAAAACATGTGCAAAATGTGCAAGAACTACGATTTTGCGGCAGATGACAACACCTAAAAATAAATCAATCACCAGTGACTACACATTCACCGTGGTTAACTTAATCAAGGCGACTCAAAGGTACTTTCACCAAATAATGTATGTTGTTTCCGCCGTTAACCAGTAAGATGAGAGGTGGTTGGGGTTCTTTCATCATCAGACGCTTCACCAAGTGCAAGCACGTGCACGATTATTGCAAAGCACATATACAGACCCATTGACACTAGGCTGCAATGGGATCTGAAAAATGGTTCATGGAGCCGTTCCGGTGGACACCCACTTTATCAGTCTTTGCAAAATTTAATAGAAAAAATACTGTCTTCAGTTGTTTCCTGCGTCATTTTTTCCGGCACACATGATTTACCTCTCAGAGGTAAAACTCAGGATGAAGGCGTCCATATAAACTTATGACGTTTACTCATCGAAGCAGGAGATTCAGAATTAAAACACCATTTTGAGCATGGACCGAAAAACGCTACATACCAATCACCTACCATACAAAATGAAATAATTGATCTATGTGGAGCTACAATCAGGGAACAAATCATCACAAGGGTTAAAGAAGCTTTCGCTTGCAGCATTCTGGCTGACGAAACAGCGTACATTTCTAGCAAAGAACTACTGTCTATTGAATTACGTTTCTTCGATTAAAAGGCCAACGAAATCTAAGAAAAAAGTTTTAGGCTTTGTAGAGCTTGAAGAACTTAGTGTCATTAGTATTGCCAAATCCATTGAAAATATTTGTGACCAACTTAAGCCTAGACCCTGATAAGTGCGTGAGGTTAGGCTTCGACGGATGTTCCACCATGTCTGGGAAAGAAGAGAGTGTGCAGGAGATCTTGAGGGAAAAGTACAAAAAGAGCCTTGAACTTCCACTGCTCTTTGCATAAGCTAAACTTAGTCGTGAACAGCTTAAACGTTATCCCAGAAATTCGAAACTGCGTTGGAAATATTGAGGAGATAATCATATTTTTTCGCGAGTCAGTTTTACGATGCAAGCTTATTGCTAACATTTCTAAACTGTGTGAGCCTAGATGATCAGAGAAGTACAAGAGGACCAATGTTTTTAAGGATCACTTCGTTGATGTTGTTGATTCATTAGAGACATTAACTGAAGAGGGAAATCTTACAACTAGAAAAAATGTATCTCAAACGCATACAGCGATATGTAGATCTACATTTGTTGTGTCAGTAACATTAATTACGAAGTATTCCTTTATACTGGAACACGTAGCAAAAACATTTCAATTGAGACACTTGACATAGTGAAAGCCAACCAGCATATTCATACTATTCTCGACCTGCTAAGAGATTATCATGAAGATGCAGAGAACGTCACAGATGACAATGAAAGAATCAGGCTACATTGCAAAGCATTTGAATGTTGATATCACTATCACTCGCGTTGCTGGCGGAAAAATGCTTAGAAGCAACCCTCCATTCAAAAATCCATCCGAATTTTGGAGGTCTCCAATAATTCCTTGCTTGGATTCCATCATCTCATCTTCAGAAGTCAAAGTTTCAGCAGCCAGTCGCCTTCACTTTCATTGACACATTTACATCCGAATAGCATGAAAAATGTTTCATTGGAGGAATGGAATGAAAGTACTTCACCTTGTGAAACTTTTTATAACTTGCAATGCATCGAAGGAGAAAAGGAATTCGAGTTCAAAATGTGGAATGAAGTACAGGAAACGCCAGACATCACTGAGGTTTAAAAAATTGAGAATTGTTTCTTTCGACCATTAGAAAAATCACTACTGATATTCCTTTAACAGCCCTGCACAACATGCACTATAGAGGGCTCATTTAGCTCTCTTCGCCAAATTAAAACATGGAAAAGAAGCACTATTGGAGAAAATAGGTTAAATGAGTTAGCAATGCTATGCATTTACCGTTAATTGGATTTTTGCTAACAAGAGCTATTTGAAGAAGCTGTAGTTAGAAAATTTGTAACTAATCCTTGCAAACTATTTTTCAAAAATTAATTTTTTTAAATAAATTATGTTCTTCCTTTTGTTATTGTGTATTATTGCATGACACCCCCATAATGCCCCCTCCTCCCTCATAAAAGAGGAGAAATTCAGAAAGCTGCCCAACTTTTGATTTTGAGCTAGATACACCAATGTTTCTGAGTGAACCACAGGTCTCGCAATTGATGGCATGTAGGTAATAATTGCCGTTTTAATTCTTGGTGTTAAAGTTAATAACATCCACCAATCAAAAATAACAATTGTCAGTATGGTTTGTCTGTTCCCTCCACAACATAGAAATAGAAAATGGCATTGATATTTTCTTGCCATATCTCCAATTTCTCAATCCTTCAACACAAATTCTACATATTTTGTGTGGAGCCCAATTTTTTTCTTGGTCACCAATTTTTATCCCAAAACAAATGTAAGAAAATATATTTTCATTAGTTTGGAACTTTCATAAACTTATGATTAACAAAAAAAAAAAAAAATAAAAAAATAAATAAATAAATAAATAAATAAATAAATAAAAATAAAAATTAAAAATTAAAAAAATTAAAAATTCAAATATATAAAATATATTTAAAATAAAATATAAAATTTAAAATATATATAAAATAAAATGTCACTGCAATAAAGCGAAAGGGTTAAATAACACTAAAGTGATAATTACGATACTGCAAATGCTCGAGGAAACTGTCTACTCGTATAACTCCGCCTTTACGACGGCCTCGTAGCACAAGGGGTTCAATGTCTGCACATAAATTTTGCGCTCATTCTTTCCAGCCATCTCTGTTCTGTAGAATACTCTTCTATCTTCTGTGTTTCCTGCCGAATCTAATCTCAACTACTTTAAAGCCCACGTCTATGTTCACCTACGAAATTTGCGTTAGGTGAACTTGTAGGGCTTTTCTTATTCTCTTATTGATATAACACCCCCTCCTTGAATAGGACTCTGCTCGTGAACTGTGGTGATATATATATATATATATATATATATATATATATATATATATATATATATATATATATATATATATATATATATATATATATATATATATATATATATATATATATATATATATACTCCTCCTTAGTGTTTAGCTCAGAGAGATCAGAAATGCCATCTTTAGAAGAAATTACAATATTAGGTATAATTAAGTTGGAGAGGGTTGAAGGAGGAAAAATAACTACGAAATCTTCTAAGATAGAGTTAGAGGAAAAAGTCTGAGCGAAGAGTTAAGCTTTAGAGGAAGGTAAAACGGCAATTGTGCCGTCAGAAGAAACTAGAAGAGGGAAAGAGGAAGAAGCAAAGTTAGAGTTGACATTTTTTCAAAATGCCAGAGGGGCGAGAAGAAGAGGAAACATAGATTATTGCATTTACGACGGAGAAAAGAGTTTTTGCTTTCACAAAGAATAGATTTTCACGATTTCTGATGAAATATAAGTTGAGTGAGTTTCTGAAGTTGTAAGGCGATAGTAATCCCTGAAGGCAGCATCTCTGCGGCGGATAGCACGAGAACAAGCAGAATTAAACCAAGGTTTGTTAGGTTTAGTAGAAAGGAAAGCATATGGAATGTACGCCTCCATGCCAGAGAGAATCACCTCGATTATGCGTTCTGCACACTCCGTGGGACCCCTCCCTAGGAAACGGTAATCATTTCATGAGAAATCAGAGAAGTACAACCGCAAATCAGACAGTTTGCAGTATGGAAATGTCAGAAACGTCTCCTCACAGAAGGCGGCGAACGTTATGGAAGACTTAAAGAGACAGTACAAGAAACGGAGATAAGAAGGTGATACGATGAACCCAGAGGAAGAAAAGTTTAACAGCATAAGGAGAGAAGGATAAGAGGTTAAGAAAAGATCAAGTGTGTTGTGTTCATTACCAAGACGGTCAGGGACACGAGTAGGGAGTTGCACCAACTGCTCAAGGTTGTTTTGGATAAAAATGTCGTAGGCGAGTACACCAGCTGGATCATTAGAACTAGATGAAAGCCATTGGCGGTGGTGAACATTGAAATCATCACTATATATTATATTATATATATATATATATATATATATATATATATATATATATATATATATATATATATATATATATATATATATATATATATAATATAGAGAGAGAGAGAGAGAGAGAGAGAGAGAAAAGAGAGAGAAGAGAGAGAGAGAGAGAGAGAGAAGAGAGAGAGAGAGAGAGAGAGAGAGAGAGAGAGAGGAGAGATAGAGAGAGAGAGAGAGAGAGAGAGAGAGAGAGAGAGAGAGAGAGAGTTAAATTCCAAGGTTTACCAATTAAAATATTTTTAAGATTTTTTATTTTTGAAAAATTTTTTTTTTTTTTTTTTTTTTTTTTTTTTTTTTTTTTTTTTTTTTTTATTATTATATTATATATATAATTATATAATATATATATATATATATATATATATATATATATTATATATATATATATAATATATATATATATATATATATATATATAATATATATATATATATATATATATATTATATATATATAGTTGCAGACATTAAAATAAAAGATAAGTTTAAACAATTTTCTACTTATAAAGCAACACTTCTGAGGTTCATACATTTATTGTAATAATTTTACCAATGACAAAAAAAGTATAAAAGACCTTCGATTTTTTCAGACTAGTGAAATTGAAGAGTGGGGTCAGTGTCCTGGACACAGCCATTAAACAGACCTTGCACTATTTATTATATATTTTACACGTTCATATTTAAATAATTTTTTCATAATTAATCAAAATCAAATAGTTTAAAATAATATAAAAATCCACAGTATTAATTTTTTTTTTTCATGAAATACGAGAATTGACCTCTTCTGTGTGTCAAATTACGGCAGTTTAGCTGATGTTTAAGAGTATGTGTAAAATATATATATATATATATATATATATATATATATATATATATATATATATATATATATATATATATATATATATATATATATATATATATATATATATATATATATATATATATATATATATATATATATATATATATATATATATATATATATATATATATATAGAGAGAAAGATTTAGTTTATGTGTTCCTTTATCCATTCAACAAAGAACGCAATTTCCGTTAATACTCCTGGATAATTTGGATTTCCACAACCCTTTCCCCACGATACAATTCCTGCAACATAACCGTTGCATACCATTGGTCCTCCTGAGTCACCTTGACAAGAGTCTTTTCCACCTTCTGGAAAACCAGCACAGATCATTGAATCTGCAACATCATTCTCACCATAATAATATTTGCGACATTTTTCATCAGAGATCACTGGTATTGTAACTACCTGAAGAATATCTGACTGAGATCCAAGAAATTCAGTTGTACCCCATCCTGTTACGTTGCAAAACCCTTCGGTGACCTGACCTTGAGTAGGAAGTGCCACTGGCCCAACATATTCATTAAAATGAAAAGGATGATCGACCTTTAGAAGTGCGATGTCATTTTCAAAAGTGGTTTTACTAAAATCTTCGTGTTTTATCTGAGCAACAATTTTTCTTTCTTGCTCTGTTCCGTCATTTTTACTAAGAACCCAATCACCGGCAACAAGCTGAAACATTACATAGAAAAGTTTCTGGTAAACTAAAATGGACTTAAGTTTAGTTATTTTAATAAAATATATATATTCCAGTAGTATTCAAATTTTAGTTATTATTATTATTATTATTATTATTATTATTATTATTATTATTATTATTATTATTATTATTATTATTATTATTATTATTATTATTATTATTATTATTATTATTATTATTATTAGGTTTGGTTGGAAATAGAAATCAGAAAATTGAAGACGAGAAGCTACTCTAAAAGCAAAAGAGGGAGCAGATTTGAAATAAGTAGAATAAGGGAGAATTGAGTCATCGTCAAAAAAATGAACACAGTTTGTAGTACAGCTGATGAGGTCGTTAATGAAAAGTAAGAATAAGTAGGAGAAAGAACAGAACCCTGAGGAACACCACAATTAATAGGGAAAGAAGAAGAAGTCGCTCCATCAACAAGTGCTGATATGGAGCGATTTGAGAGGAAACTAGACATGAGAAAGCAAAGAGAAGGAGGAAACCAAAGGAAGGGAGCTTAGAGAGCAGCGACACCTGCCATACCCGATCAAAAGCCTTGGATATGTCAAGCTCCACCTCACAAGACTTCCCGTAGTCCCTAAGAGCAGAAGACCATAGATCAGTAAGATAGGAAAGAATATCACCAGTTAGTCCTCGATAGACGAAAGCCATAATGGTGATCTGAGAGAAGGGAATGAGTCAAGGAAATGAGAGTTGAGGATAGTTTCAAAGATCTTAGACAGAATACAAGTAAGAACAATAGGGTGATAATTAGAAGGTTCAGAGCTTCTTCCTTTCTTCGGGATCAGTTGGACATATGCACGCTTCCAGCACAGAGGAAAAATATTTGTATTAAGGCATAGAGAGTAGAGTTAAACGAGGGTAGGCGTCAGCTCGGAAGCACACTCCCTCAAAACCCGAGGAGGAATGCTTTCCGGGCCGCTTGCCTTCCTTATGTTCATAGATTTCAGGATCCCATGCACCTGATCATATGAGATCACGGGTAAAGACATGGGACAGCTGAGAGAAAAAGTAGTAGGAGGAGGGATGCCGGAATCATCCAGGGTAGAATTAGATGAAAAAAGGAGGCCGAAGAGATTGGCCTTTTCAGTAGGAGTGTTAGCTACAGATCCATCAGATCAAATAAGAGGAGGAAAGGAAAATTTGCAAAAGTTGTTAGAGATATTTTTGGCAAGAGGACATAAACTTTTATTAGTAGGAGAACCAAGGAGGTCAACGCACTTTCTTTTGGTGAAAGCACTCTTGGCCTGTCGAAAGTATATCCCTGCAACAATTACGAGCTGAATGAAAATTAGAAAGAGCGATAGGAGAAAAGGAGTTTTTTTCACGCTCGATGCGCACTGTCTCTCTCCTGAATGGCACGAGAGCAAGCCCAATCAAACCATGGATTTTAGAGAGTGAAAGGTTTAGTTGAAAAAGAAATGAACCTGCTCATCCCATCAGATATTATTAGTTTCCAAAATTAACAAACTTACTTTAAAACCTATCGAGTAATTTAAAATCTTACAAACTACAATTCAAATATGCTATTATGCTAAATATCAACTTTACCCTAAAAACAAATTAAAAGTATATACTTATCTTTTCACAGAAGGTGTTACAATTTAAAACACAAAAACATTAAAAAAAACAATACACTTATAATAACATTAATTATCTTCACTATTAAAACACAAGTTAAAACAAAATAAAACACAGTTCACAAAACCCAGCGCACACAGAGCTCATTCTTAAAAGTTTTAAAAAAATTAAAAAAATTTCTTACTTTTTCCTTGTAAGCTAGCTGTTTTTTTTATATATGTCAGGCAAAAAATTGTAAAATAAACAAGCACATCCTCTCTACACAATTAACAACGAGAAACTGTTTGCTAATTTGGATTTTGCTTATATTTGTCATAAAGGAAACGGAGTTGATGGAGTATATAGTAGCAAGTGTGGGTAACAATAGCATGCGTAGCATACATACTGATATTGAAAGGATGGAGAAATTATGCCTACTTAATGTACAAAAAAATTAAAAATTAACCTTTACAACTTGTCGGATTAGGTGCACATTATGCCCAAGAGGGAACATTTGCTCGAAAGCATTGAAGAACCTTTGTAAAATGAGAATTTATTTATCTAATAATAAAAATAACAATAATAATTATAATAATAATAATGATAATAATAATAATAATAATAATAATAATAATAATAATAATAATAATAATAATAATAATAATAATAATAATAATAATAATAATAATAATAATAATAATAATAATAATAATAATAATAATAATAATAATAATAATAATAATAATAATAATAATAATAATAATAATAATAATAATAATAATAATAATAATAATAATAATAATAATAATAATAATAATAATAATAATAATAATAATAATAATAATTATTATTATTATTATTATTATTATTATTATTATTATTATTATTATTATTATTATTATTATTATTATTATTATTATTATTATTATTAAGTATAAGTATAATAATAATAATAAATATAAAAATCTGAAATATGTATAAGTTTCTTAAAATATCTTTCAAAATGTTTCTTGCACTATAAACGAAGGTTTGTAATGTCGGTTGCATTTCATTTGCAACCACATCGTACTAATAAAATCGCTTGAGTTGGAAGTGTGCACACACAATTCTCTCTTCTGTCATATCAAAGGATGCGTTAGCAAAAACTTTTCAAATAGGATGCTTGCCCAATCCAGGAGCCGACAATGCAGTGTTATTGTGCGAAAGCCATCATTTCTCTTCGGTGCTCCCTGGTGAGCGGGGGTTCCTTTTGATGGCCTTCGCGGGTTGTATCCTTGTTCTGCGAGGTGACGTCGAATCGTTTTCGTGCTAACAAGGGTCTGATGAACAGCCTGTAGCTCGGCACGATGGTCACATGGTGTTGCATGTCGATCGCAAGCTGCCATTAACTGTATAAATCTGTCCTCTACAGCCATTGTTGCCCTTGGCCTAAATTGCTCAGGCCACGTGGTGTGAGCATGTGTCAACAAGTACCTCTGTAGGACCCTTCCGATGGTTGCATGGAAGTCTCCGAACCGTCGGCCCAATTGGTGTTGGCCATACCCTTCAGCTGCCAGTGTTGTGATTGTCACATAGTCATCGCGTGTCAAACTCAGTCTTAACCTCTCCATATTACTTGCACAAACGTTAAAGGATGAATACTCTCGATACCTGATACTCGATATTCCTACCATATCACTCACCGAATTTGGCTGGTTTGCCCTTTTACCGTATTTCTTCGATATCGCACCTACGCCCTACCCATCGATGCTAAACTGTATTATTTGGCTAGGTACGGGCACACACCTCCACACACAGGCACTTCCATTAGTCTACAATGGCGTCGGGATCTCCCAACTGATAAACTGTAGATGGTAAGTAAATTTTGATCTTTAATATATATGTATATATATATATATATATATATATATATATATATATATATATATATATATATATATATATATATATATATATATATATATATATATATATATATATATATATATATATATATATATATATATATATATATATATATATATATATATATATATATATATATATATATATATATATATATATATATATATATATATATATATATATATATATATATATATATATATATATATATATATATATATATATATATATATATATATATATATATATATATATATATATATATATATATATATATATATATATATATATATATATATATATATATATATATATATATATATATATATATATATATATATATATATATATATATATATATATATATATATATATATATATATATATATATATATATATATATATATATATATATATATATATATATATATATATATATATATATATATATATATATATATATATATATATATATATATATATATATATATATATATATATATATATATATATATATATATATATACTACCTGCAGATCTTCCATATTTGCTCTGATAATGCAGTGAGCAGCAGTACCAGCATAGTATTTAGTGATTATAAAAGCACCACAAAAAGTATTATTCTTATACTGAAAAGCGAGTTGATAAGGAAATTCCCCATGAAGAGCGTCAGAACCTCCTACAATTTTTTGAGAACCTTGAAATTCATTTTCATTCTTTCGAAAACCTTTGGAAAGAAATGAAATAATTTTATATAATATATATATATATATATATATATATATATATATATATATATATATATATATATATATATATATATATATATATATATATATATATATATATTATATATATATATATATATATATAATAAGGACCTAATAATTAATAATAATAATAATAATAATAATAATAATAATAATAATAATAATAATAATAATAATAATAATAATAATAATAATAATAATAATAACTGAGTCTCTGAATTTGAGTAATAAATTTTGATACCAAGCAAAAAACTTTTCAATACTACGTTCAAAACTCAAAATAATTAATGTGTGACCAATGTAGCCAAATAAGAATGATAAAAATAATTAGAAATATTAGACAAACGAATGAATTCTAGAATGACTTGAAAAGTTGTCTAGAAAAGAAAACATCTTAAGAATAGATTTATTTCGCATTAAATAAGGAATAAAGATTATTGAGGCATATATTCTAGAGAATAAATAAATTTGAAGAATAAGAAAGCATGTTCAAATGAACCTTTAATCAAAAATATTTAACAAAATAGACAATATTCGATGAAATCGAAAAATTCGACAAAATCGAAAATATTCGACAAAATCGAAAAAATTCGACAACATCGAAAATATTCCATAAAATCAAAAGAATTAGACAAAATCGAAAATATTCAACAAAATCGAAAATATTCAACAAAATCGAAAATATTCTACAAAATCAAAAATTTATGACAAAATTGAAAATATTGGACAAAATAAAAAATATTTGACAAAATCGAAAATATTCAACAAAATCGAAAATATTTGACAAACAAGATCAGCTCAGATTAAGACGCCATTGCAACTATTGATAAATTATTAACATTTTTATTGAATTCATCACATTTACAAGAATTTTATTTATAATATTTTTTTCCTTTTAATATTGAAATTATAATATTCGATATTAAAATAATTAAAGAAAGTTAAATTTCAAAAGTTTTTATTTTAAAACTGTAAATAAAATGCTATTTTGTCAAGATATTGCCGATTAAATTCAGGAATATATATATATATATATATATATATATATATATATATATATATATATATATATATATATATATATATATATATATATATATATATATATATATATATATATATATATATATATATATATATATATATATATATATATATATATATATATATATATATATATATATATATATATATATATATATATATATATATATATATATATATATATATATATATATATATATATATATATATATATATATATTATATATATATATATATATATATATATATATATATATATATATATATATATATATATATATATATATATATATATATATATATATATATATATATATATATATACCTCTGATGTTCAAAGGCCAGATACCTAAAATTATAACCGGAGTTGAGGAAATACCGGAAATCTGTTCGTTAATAGCCGGTATATCCCTGTACAAGCAGTTAAAGTGTGAGTCAAAGGAAGTTGTGAAAACAGATAAAGGAAGTGTGTTCCAGACTTTACCGGTAGAGTACATGTAAAATTGAGCATAGCGGTTAAGTCTGGGGTCAGACAGTTGGAAAGAAAAACGATGAGACTGTGTAGAAAGTAACGGTCAGCTATGGATTGTATCATGCGTCTGCTTTCACGCTCTCTCCGAAGTAAGGCAGCGAAAATCCTGTTATGGTGTTGTCGTAGGATAGGATACGTGGCCCGACCTTTCCAGTTCGCATGGTTAAGTAATATATCAGTCTAAAGATGGTATGAATAACGCACCATTGTCTCTGACTTAATACCGGTATTCTGAAAATAGTAAGCCTTATTTGCTCTCACCGTTCTGTTGGGCGAGATACCTCATTATCTCCAGTTGCTAATCTTTCTGCAGTGTGCTTAATGTATTATCATAATTTTACAGCTGTTACTAAGCTGAGATCGGGGCTGTATAGGCCTACCGTACGTTCGCCCCATCTACTAATTGACACATGCCACGTATACCTGCACGGGTGGATATATGTTTTCTCCTTAACCGTGCATTTCCCGACCAAGGTTCATGAAACATGATTTGCCATTGTGCGTTTAATAAGATTACCGTCTTTGTCGGTACAATTAGTATCTTACGAAAACGCAACTATCACTCATGTTCAATTAATAATAATAACAATGAAGATAATAATAATAATAATAATAATAATAATAATAATAATAATAATAATAATAATAATAATAATAATAATAATAATAATAATAATAATAATAATAATAAATAATAATAATAATAAATAATAATAATAATAATAAACAATAATAATAATAATAAAATAATAATAATAATAATAATAATAATAATAATAATAATAATAATAATAATAATAATAATAATAATAATAATAATAATAATAATAATAATAATAATAATAATAATAATAATAATAATAATAATAATAATAATAATAATAATAATAATAATAATAATAAAATATAAAATGTTACATAAACTTCAGTTAAGGAGTTTTCTTTCATGATAGAATTTGTTGTAGGTATATATATCGGTTTGGTATCGGTCCATTTTTACCGATATCTATACTTACAAAACTTTGGCATAACGATACTCAATACCATAAACTTTGCCGATACTAGCTGGTACCTACTTCTGTCTATTCCTAATAGACTCTATATATATAATATATATATATAATATTATATATATATATATATATATATTATATATATATATATATATATATATATATATATATATATATATATATATATATATATATATATATATATATATATATATATAATATATATATATTATATATATATATATATATATATATATATATATATATATATATATTTATATATTATATATATATATATTATATATATATATATATATATATATTATTATATATATATAATATATAATATATATATATATATTATTATAATATATATATATATATATATATATATATATATATATTATTATATATTCTACTTACTACTATAAAAAATTCTTTGACTATATAAACTCCAAAATAGATCACTTATTTCTTCTTTTCCTTTCTCCGTAATTATCATTTTAGATGATTTCAATGTTCACCACTGTAATGTCTTTCATCTAGTTCTCATGATCCAGCTGGTGAACTCGCCTACCACTTTTCTATCCAGAACAACCTTGAGCAGTTTTGGTGCAACTCCCTACCTGTATCCCTGACAATTCTGGTGATGAACTCAGCATACATGATCTTTTCTTAACCTATTATTCTTCTCCTTATACTGTTAAACTCTTTCCTCCTCTGGGTTCTAACTGATCTGACTTGTGGTTGTAATTCTCTGATTTCCCGTGGAATAATTACTGCTTCCGTGGGAGGGGTCCCTCGGAATTTGCTGAGAGCATAGCCGAAGTGATTCTCTTTGGTATGAACGTACATTCCATATTCTTTCCCTTCAACCAAAACTAACAAACCTTGTTTCAACTCTACTTGTTCTCGGGCTATCCGCCGCAGGAATACTGCCTTCAGGAATTACAGTCGTCTTCAAACTCCAGAAACTCATTCAACTTATATTTCATTTCGGAATCGTGCAAAATCTATTCTTCGTGATACCAAAATCTCTTTTCTCCGTCGTAAATGCAATTATCTTTCTGGTTCCTCTTCCTCTCATCCTTTCTGGCATTTTGCAAAAAAAAAGTGTCAACCCTAACTTTGTTTCTCAACTTTTCCTTTTCTAGTTTCTTCTGATCGAACAACTGCCATTTTACCTTCTACTAAAGCTGAACTTTTCCTCTAACTCTACCTTAGACGATTTCGGAGCTATTACTCCTAATTCAAAGCCCTCCAACTCATTTATGCTTAATATTGTAATTTCTTCTAAAGATGTCATTTCTCCTCACTCTGAGCTTAGCACTAAAAAAGCATATGGTCCTGATGGTATTCCTAATGCGGTTTCCAAAACTTGTTCTTCTGAGTTTTCACCATGCCTTGGTATACCATTTCGTCTCTGTCTTTCTACTTCAACCTTCCCTTCTTGTAGAAAACGTGCACTCATTCAGCTTGTGCCGAAGAAGAGGAGACCCCTCATAGCCCTCTAACTATCGTCTTATTTCTTTAATTAACCTCCGTTCTTTCTAAAGTTTTTGAATCTA
>SEYY01003965.1:45000-62500 GCA_009176605.1 Armadillidium nasatum
TAATTTTTAATTATTAGTTTATTAATTTATTAATCTCAATTAAAAAATGTGGACTATGTATCAGTGCTGTCAATTTCCCACCATTGAGCCACAATGAAGTAAGTAATATTTAGGTTACATTTTGGTAAGTCATTTATCCCTAAATTGTGCTCTCCACAATTTCAATTAATTATATGATGATAAATCTACGAAAGAAAGTGTTAACCGGTAAGTGTTTGATGACTCATTTTATATCAACTTCATTTTAAGATATAAATTCCCAACGCCACAACCATAAAATATTTTTAAAAATAATAAAATAATATAGTTTACTTTTCTTTAAAACTTAAAATTTAAATACAGTGAATTGGCTCTATCTGACGCATTTTCGTCATTTTAATATTTAAAAAAAATTTTTTTTTTTTTTAAATAGCTTGTTCTTTTTTTAAGAAAATTATAACTTAAATAACTTACTTAATTCAGCTAATTATATTTACTTATTAATTATTATATTTAAGCGAATAAGCTTACTAATAAAAAGACTAGTAACTAAAAAAATCAATAAAATCCAAAAAACATGATTATTTTTTAATTTGATTCATTTATATAAAAAATCAAAAAATTCCAAACCCTGATATATATATATATATATATATATATATATATATATATATATATATATATATATATATATATATATATATATATATATATATATATATATATATATATATATATATATATATATATATATATATATATATATATATATATATATATATATATATATATATATATATATATATATATATATATATATATATATATATATATATATATATATATATATATATATATATATATATATATATATATATATATATATATATATATATATATATATATATATATATATATATATATATATATATTTAATTATTATTTAAAAAATAAAAAAAAAAATATAAAAAAAATAATTAAATAAATTTATTGAATACTTCTTTCTGAATCGTTCGCTTAAAAATGAAGTAAAATGTGTATTTATTTTGAAGTATTCCAGGGGTTTAAAAGGGTTTCAGAAATCACGATTTTTTCAGAATTTTCTCAATAGTATAATTTTTTCTCATTAATAAACACGCTTCATTCAAAACTGTAACTTTGCAAACTGAAGCCTAAGTTGAAACGCTCTTCATACTACACCCAGTTTAATAATTGTTTAAAGGTCTTTGAAATTTTTTTTTACCGTGTCATTACCAGGATTCCGGAAAATAAATCTTTCATTTGTACTACTACTACCAATAATAATAATAATAATAATAATAATAATAATAATAATAATAATAATAATAATAATAATAATAATAATAATAATAATAATAATAATAATAATAATAATAATAATAATAATAATAATAAATAATAATAATAATAATAATAATAATAATAATAATAATAATATATAATAATAATAATAATAATAATAATAATTAATAATAATAATAATAATAATAATAAATAATAATAATAATAATAATAATAATAATATAATAATAATAATAATAATATAATAATAATAATAATAATAATAATAATAATAATAATAATAATAATAATAATAATAATAATAATAATAATAATAATAATAATATAATGTTTCACTCATTTAATTAAAATGCTTTTTATCAGCATCAAATTAACAGAAAGTCTAAAGTAAAATTATAAGATATAAATAAATTTAAAAATAAAAAAATAAAATAAAATAAAAATAAATAAATTGATAAGAGGTGAAACCTTTTAATTAACTTTTTCTTTGATTTTCTTTTTCCTTGAAAGTAATTAAAATTTCGAGAATCAATTTAAAATAGTTAAAGCTCAAATTTATATTATCCTAAATCTTTTGAATTTCACGACTCCAAATAAAGAGCAATTTTACTTGAAGATAATACACACACACACACACACACACACACACACACACACACACATATATATATATATATATATATATATATATATATATATATATTATATATATATATATATATATATATATATATATATATATATATATATATATATATATCGTTACGGTTTCTATGTTTAAGGAATCCTATCTTATGAAGAATAGAAGAATATTTTATTAGATCAACATTATTATAGAACATTTTATTAGACCAACGTTTCGAGAATAAACTTCTCATCTTCAGAATCTAATAAGACAATGTTAAAATTACTTTCAAAATTTATAAAATAAATAATAAAATAATGTACAATATAGGAAAATTTTTTAATATAAAAAACACTTTAAAAACCCTTTTAAAAACACTGCAAAAAATGAGTACTAATGGTGGAAATGAAATATTATTTGAAATGTAAAAAAGTATCTCGCCTAAAAATGAGTCGGACCTGTTAATTATTACAAAATTACATTATTAAAGTTCTTATAGCACTATTGTAGGTGTTTAATGATAGTTTGAGAATGGTTATATAAAATGATTCTAAAATACGTAAATCTAATGGGTGGTTGGTTTGTGCTATAACTTTGAAATTGGATGGGTTTAACTGGTGTTGATATTTAAAGGTGTGTTCTCTGATATTAGAATTGTAAGGATTAGTTAGATTTTCTTTCCAGTACGAGGTGAGACTCTCCTATGTTTGCTGGTGCGCACATGGAGTTGTCGCAGAGTGCTACCAATCTAGATGGCTGAATAGTCATCACAGTTGTATTTATATACGACCAGCGAGGTAGGGAGTCAGGCAATTTGTCTTTATGATTTAATATGGACTGATTTTATTATTATATTGTGAATATAGAAATGATTTTAAGTTGTGGAAATGTGTTTTGTAAAATAGGTTGAAGTTCTTTTTTTAATTTAATGCTTAAGTGATAATAGAAGGGAAATTTAATATAAAAATTTTTGTGGAACTGAAGAGATCGTAGTTTGTTTATTGTAAATAGTGTTAAGGAAATTTTTTATTGTATTGTGAATAATTTTTGTAGGATATAAATTTCTATTAAGGAACTCGATTATAAAATTAAATTTTTTATGTATTAAGTTGAAATCAGATGAAATATGATATGCTCAATATATTAAGGCTTTGACATTATTAAGTGTATAAAAATTGGTATGTGACTAAAATAGTGTAAAACTAATACTGTAAATGTTTTTTTTTTTTTTTTTTTTTTTTTTTTTTTTTTTTTTTTTTTTTTTTTTTTTTTTACGGAAAATCGATGTGTTAATAGAATGCAAATTTTTATTAATAAAAATGTCTAAACACTGCAAAGAGTATCACCGCGTACTGGAAAAATTCTAACTAATCCTTCCAGTTCTAATATCAGAGAACACGCCTTTAAACACCAACACCAGTTAAACCCATCCAATTTCAAAATAATAGCACACACCAACCACTCATTAGATTTACGTATTTTAGAATCATTTTATATAACCACTCCCAAACCATCATTAAACACCTACAATACTGCTATAAGAACTTTAATAATGTAATTTTGGAATAATTAGCTTTTCCGACTGTTTTTTAGGTGAGATTACTTTTTTACATTTCAAATAATAATTTATTTCCACCATTAGTGCTAATTTTTAGCAGTGTTTTTAAAAGAGTCTTTAAAGTGTTTTATACATAAAAAATTTCCTATATTGTACATTATTTTATTATTTATTTTATTCCGTCTGATTTTAAAAGTAATTTTAACATTGTCTTATTAGATTCTGAAGATGAGAAGTTTATTCTCGAAACGTTGACCTAATAAAATACTCTATAGAGCTCTGGTTCTTCTATTCCTCATAATTATATATATATATATATATATATATATATATATATATATATATATATATATATATATATATATATATATATATATATATATATATATATATATATATATATATAGTGAGGGGAGAATTTCAACGACAATGACAGTCAGGTGTCACAGAGTAGTAATAGTCAACACGTTCTTTCCTGAGCATATTTTTGAAAGGATATTGAGGGGAAATTAAATTAAACTGCCCTCCCCTCAGTCTCTTTGCTTGACACTTTTGCTGTTTTTTATCTACACTTATGATTTTTTAGCAACACTTGTGGCTTTTACTTCCGGTTCCCACTCTCTTTCTTGAGATATTTCTAGCTTTTTCTAGTTTTTCTAGCAATGGCACGTGCAACCCTTGCTTATGTCACACTATAAACGAGGAGAGTGTCAGTGACAACTGACACTGAGTGTAAGACCCTATTCCAGTGATACTTGGCAACAGTGAGTGTTGCTTGCGCACACGTGTACGAATGAAAACATACACGCACACTTAACTGACATTGTGACGTGATGGCACTGAATAATCTTGACTGGACGGCCATCTCTGACATTTCTTGACCATGTTGCGTTCGCCCCCCTCTAAGATTTGACCATGTGACTCCATCTTGAATTTTCTTTGATCACGTGGCTTTTGAAGTCATCTTGTTTTTCATCATTCATGACGTTATCTAAGTGGTTTCCGCCATCTTGAAATTTTCTCGCCATTTTTCTTGAATACATTTTAGACCCATCTACTCAGTGAAAATCAAATTTTCAAAACTATCGAGAAAGAGATTCGAAACCACATCCCTTGATTTGAATTCTAGCAAGTCACCATCATAAGAGAAAGAATAGTTCCTTGGAAAGTTTCAATTTGTTCTATTAATGGCCAACTTTTTTCCTTCTTCTTCGCATTTTTTTTCTTTGTGACTTCGTATAACTTATTACTTTATTGAATATAGAATCATGTTTACGTCAAAGATAACATTCGAACTTATTACATAATATTTTTACATATAATTATCGCATGATATTTTCCCAACAACATGAAATAAAATCCTTTTTCGTATTATTATTATTATTATTATTATTATTATTATTATTATTATTATTATTATTATTATTATTATTATTATTATTATTATTATTATTATTATTATTATTATTATTATTATTATTATTATTATTATTATTATTATGCCGTCGTCTTCAAAATGACGTTACTTTAAAACTTACGGTGTCGTATTTCAAGACAAAGCCGAAATTAAAATCAATTTAATTTACAGTGGAATCGACATGATTTTGACCCGAAAAGATATATATATATATATATATATATATATATATATATATATATATATATATATATATATATATATATATATATATATATATATATATATATATATATATATATATATATATATAGTAGGGTCCGATTTTTGTGCCAAGTGCTGAGTGAGGACAAACGACGGGAGTGTCAATACCAAGTGTCTTTCGTGATGTATTTTTAATTTGATTAATCTGATAATCCGATTTTTAATCCGTCTAATTCCCTTAATTAATTATGTCAATCTCTTAATCCCCGCCCCTTTTTGACTTTCAATCCTTCAATCCCTTAAGACCCACCCCTTTTTTCTCTGTACGCACCAACAGGCACGTGCCATCTCATATTTGACACTCATTTGCCTCAAGTGTCTAACTCAAGCTCTATCCTAAGTGCTATTTCAAGCCTTTTCTTGCAATTTCTAGGATTTTCTAGCAATTTCTAGCACGTGGCACCCTTGATTAGGCAACTCCACTTGGCATGAGGGGAGTACCAGTTCCAGAGAAGTTGACACTGAGGGTCGAGGGGGAGTGCCAGTGCCAACGAAAACTGGCACTGAAGGTTAAATGTCATTGCAAGAGACTTTGCGACATTGCAATGTTGCAAAGCACTCTTGGTGATGATGTCATTCACATGGGTGCATGCGGACACGCATACACACCTTACCCTGTGACCATTAGAAAATATGACGGATGTCATATTTTCTAATTTGCGGATGCGGATGCGGATGTCTAATTTTGGAGAAGTGCGGATGCGGATGCGGATGCTGAATTTTTGAAAGTGCGGATGCGGATGTTGAATTTCCGAAAGTGCGGATGCGGGTGCGGATGTTGAATTTTCGAAAATGCGGATGCGGATGCGGATGCGGATGCGGATGTTGATTTTGGTGCGGATGCGGATGCGGATGCCACCACTATATATATATATATATATATATATATATATATATATATATATATATATATATATATATATATATATATATATATATATATATATATATATATATATATATATATATATATATATATATATATATATACGAGTATATCCAAAAATTAATGCTCTCCCAAAAGGCTACTCGAAATATTATAAAGAAGAGTTAAAATAGAAATGAATTTCTGTACTTTATATTTTATATGAAACTATGAAAAGAATATAAAGTTGAAGATTTCAAGTGTGAGAGAGTGAATGAGAGAGAGAGAAAGGTGGAAAGAGAAAGAAAAGGGGATCGCGAGAGAGAGAGAGAGGGAAAGAGGAACAAATTAATTGGAGTGGAAAGATTAGACATTGCTTTTTAGCGATCGTACTAATAAGAGAATATTTTGTACTTGAACAGATAAGTAAGTGATTATTTTGCCATTTCGATTTAGTCTCATTATATATATATATATATATATATATATATATATATATATATATATATATATATATATATATATATATATATATATATATATATATATATATATATATATATATATATATATATATATAGGGTGGTTAAATTGTATGGGCCGATGTTGAATGTGAACCACACCTAAACGTCAAGTTTTTTACTGCATTTCATTTGACTTTTTTCAATTTCAGACTTACTCAATTTGAACCATGGAAAGATACACAATGGAGCAACGTGTTAAAGTTATTCAGGCTTATTATGAAAATGGGCGTTCAAATCAAAATGCATATCGTGCACTTCGTGATTTTTTTGGTCAATTTAATCGTCCAAATGTGCGTACAATCGGAAAAATCGTGAAAAAATTTGAGCAAACCGGGTCTGTAGGAGATTTGAAAAGACCAGTGCATGCTCGTACAGCTCGTACTGCAGAAAATATTGCTGCTGTTCGCGATAGTGTGGCTGAGGAGCCATCCACTTCAACTCGTCGTCGTGCCCAACAATTGCACCTCTCACGCTCGTCGTTGATGAACATTATGCATAAAGACTTGCATTTAAACGCTTACAAGGTGCAATTGACTCAAGAACTAAAGCCTCTTGACCATACAAAACGTCGTCAATGGTCAGAATGGTGGCAAGAAATGGCAACAGTGGATGATCAATTTTCGAGGAAAATCATCTTCAGTGATGAGGCACATTTTCACCTCAGTGGATTCGTCAATAAGCAGAATTGCCGCATTTGGGCGAATGCTAATCCAAGAGTGATTGTCGAAAAACCAATGCACCCACAAAGAGTGACTGTTTTGGTGTGGTTTATGGGCTGGCGGCATCATCGGGCCGTATTTTTTCCAAAATGAGGCCGGTCAGGCAGTTACTGTGAATGGTGTTCGCTATCGTGAGATGATAACGAACTTTTTATGGCACGAATTGGAAGGTATGGATGTGGACGATATGTGGTTTCAACAGGACGGTGCCACTTGCCACACAGCTAACGAAACAATGGCTATTTTGCGCGACAAATTCAATGGCCGTGTTATCTCACGTGGTGGCGATGTCAATTGGCCGCCAAGATCATGTGATTTGACACCGTTGGACTTCTTTCTTTGGGGTTATTTGAAAGAAAAGGTGTACGTCGATAAGCCAGCAACAATTCAAGAGCTAAAGGATGAGATAATTCGGCACATTAACGGCATAGAACCCCAATTATGCCTCAGCGTCATCGAAAATTTGGACCATCGGATGGAGGTGTGCCGCCGAGGTCGCGGCGGCCATTTGGCCGATATTTTGTTCCATACATAATTGAACCATACCATATTATCATAATAAAAAGAAATGACAATAAATTCCTAAGTAATTTGTGTTTTATTCAAAATCAACATCGGCCCTTAAAATTTAACCACCCTTTATATATATATATATATATATATATATATATATATATATATATATATATATATATATATATATATATATATATATATATATATATATATATATATATATATATATATATATATATATATATATATGTATTTTCTTGAATGTATTTTTTTTTTTTTATTTCACAGCACGTGAAGAATTTTAAAACAGTTATTAGAAAATACGGGAAACATTTCCCGCCAAATTCCAAGTTTGGTCACGTGGATCTTTTTTACCTCTTTAAATTATTTTTTTCTTTTACAGTTACGCTTCAAAATTTAGGAAAAGACAGATTTCTGATTTTTATGTAGTCTCAAACAATTTGTGTTCATGTAATGTTAATGATTTTCTTTTTTTTTTTTTCTTTTTTTTTTTTTAATTTTAGTTTTTATATGGTTTATTTTTTATGTGGTTTATTTCGGTTGCTTTTTTTAATGGATTGTTCAAAAACTAGAAAAATTTGCTTTTTTTCCTTTTCATAACTATAATGAAAAATAAATATTCTGTGCAGTTGATTCATACGAAGATATTCATCTATGGGTCTACGGCCACAAGGCAATCAACCCAACCCTTTAATTTAACTTTTTTTGCAGCAACTCCAGGGGCCTATAACACAACTGTTACAAGTCTTACAATTGTAAGACTTGTAACCGTTGTGTTATAGGCCCCAGGTCATCATGGATTACTTATTCTCATAGAAACATAATTTTCTATTGAACTCTAGGAGAAAAAAAAATAGAATTCAAATGGAAGAAGTTAATTCCAATGAAAGAGTTAAAACCGTATCAAGGAATGTAATACTCAGATTTAGATTTGCTATAATCAAAAGACGTTTAATTTTCATTCATGAATAATTCAAACGTAATTTTATTATATGTTTAAGAGTCTTTAATTAAAGAAAAATATTTAAGGAATAATTAATGTTGAAAGATTGTTATTCTTCGATTTAAGAAAGCGCAAAAATGCAATATTACAATTTTGATACCTTTTCAACTACTAATTTTTTTTTTCATATTCGCTTTTTAAATAATAATAATGATATTTTTAATAATAATGATAATAATAATAAAATAATAATAAGAATATTTTCTTATTATAATTATAATCATTATTATTATTATTATTATTATTAATTATTTTTTTTCTTCTTCTTCTTCTTCTTCTTCTTCTTCTTCTTCTTCTTCTTCTTCTTCTTCTTCTTCTTCTTCTTCTTCTTCTTCTTCTTCTTCTTCTTATTATTATTATTATTATTATTATTATTATTATTATTATTATTATTATTATTATTATTATTATTATTATTGTTAGAAACAAGTTTAAATGAACTAAAAAAAAAATAGAATACTTTTCGTTTTTTCATCATTAAAACTTCTAGAGGTTTTTTTTTTATCCTTATCATCCAAAATTTTCATTTTCATTTATTTGCACAGGAAAAAAGAAACTTTTTAGTACAGATATGACTATATTATTATAACTTTGCTTACTTATATATATATATATATATATATATATATATATATATATATATATATATATATATATATATATATATATATATATATATATATATATATATATATATATATATATATATATATATATATATATATATATATATATAGCTGGGGATTTATAATTACAAAATTACTGAACTCTTCGGAGGATTAAATTTGTATGGAAATTTCTGTAATCCAGAATCACCCTACAGGAATTCAATGTACCCTAAATAAGGACAGTCCCATGTAAACTTTCTCTGGAATATAGAAATTTCTTAATGTACAGATGTGAGATGATCTTAATGATCTGTGATCTAAATGTTTCAGTTAGCAAAATCAATTGTATTATCTTTACAAGATCTCTTTAACATGATCTCTTCATGAATCTCTATCATCTCAATGATCTCAATTTCCAATGATCTCCCTCATGAACCACGCACGGAAAGGACTTCACATACACATCTTCGTAAATAATTCTTTTGTTATATTTTGACTAATAGTTAACTGTAAATGTAAATATTAAATATATAAAAGATTGAACGGAGAATACATATGGTGCTTTAAAAAAGAATTGGAATCAAATAGAGAATTTTATTCCATCTTAATAAACATTAATAGAATAGATTTAATTTTAACTTTCTCTTAGAGAAATCCTTTATCTCTTGCAATACTAGGGAGTTATTTTGACTGTTGGAGATTTATATTTTAGGAAAGTAGAATTCTTAGAAGCTGTAACTTTTAATGTTATTAAAATTTTTTTAAAAAAAATTAAGAGCTAATTAGTAGAAATTCTTTGAAGTCTCATAGAAGTAACGTTTTCTCCTTACCTATAATAACAGCTTAAGCAATGTTCATTTTAATTGCAGCTTAAAAGTCACTGTTGAATAGCAATATAGCAACTAAAATACTTTAACAAAATTCTTTAGAATATATATATATATATATATATATATATATATATATATATATATATATATATATATATATATATATATATATATATATATATATATATATATATATATATATATATATATTAGTGATGAATCGTATGTCATTTTTTCTTATTTGCGGATGCGGATATAGAATTTTCGTTAAGTGCGGATGCGGATGCGGATGCGGATGTGGAATTTTTCGAAAATGCAGATGTGGATGTCAATTTTGATGAGGACGCGAATGCAAAAATGTATCACAATATATATATATATAGTAGCTTATGACCAGGGTTACCAATTATATAGGGGACCTATTATGTAGGAGTCACCAATTATGTGGTGCAGGAGGTCACTATACTGTGTGTTGCGCGAAGGTGGATAGATCAGGAGTCTGGGTGTTTTCAATGTCCCCTTGTAGAATGCCGACTGGTAGGCGTGTGGTAGCCACCACTTCTTCTTCGGAGTGTCTGTAGCCTCGGATGGAATTCTACTTCAAAAGAGGAACCACAGTCGAGGGCAAATGGTCTGCCAAACTGGATCTCCTTTCGGGAGCAGAGGCGTTGGAACTTCTTTTGCTGCTGTGGGAGCGTCTTCTTCTGCTGCTGTAGTGGCGGTTTCTTCTGTCTTCTGCTTTGGACGTCTTCTTCTGGACAATGT
Organism: Armadillidium nasatum; assembly: GCA_009176605.1. NCBI lineage: Eukaryota > Metazoa > Arthropoda > Malacostraca > Isopoda > Armadillidiidae > Armadillidium > Armadillidium nasatum. The sequence goes on from SEYY01003965.1 coordinate 56,018, forward strand.
GGCTTCTTCTTCGGCTTCTTGTATAAAGGGAATTTTTGATATTTGCCAACGACCTTTTAAAATTTTCTCAAAATCAAAAGGGTCAATTAACAAATTACTGGTTTTTCACTTTATTTAATTGTTCTTAACAAAAATGGCTTACAACGTTATTATTATTAAAGTTTTTTAAAATCACATTGAAATAACATACAAAATTTTATCTATTGAAAGTATAAAATATTGTTTTATAATATTTTTAAATATTACATATTAAAATATTTTAAAATTGAAATTTTGAACATTAACATTTTTTTGTTGAAAATGCAATACAATATAATATAAAACAAATATAATTTACATTTTATAATAGTTTTTATAATGGTTTTCCCTTCAAGGTTTTTCCCGGGAAAATTACTTCTCTTGACGCGAACAAAGTAAAAAGAGCGGGAAAGTGCATTAAGAATTTATTTAAGCAATAATTTACAATTTACATTATATTTTAAATGTTTTTCTTTTTAAAATAATAGTTTATATTTTTATACATAAATATTAATTACTTTTATAACAAAAAGAAACTTTATTTTTATTTATTATTAGGTTTTAACTGTTTTTTCTTATTTAAAACAATATTAAAACTATTCACAAGTTAAGGCTTTAAAATATTAATTTTTATAGAAAACTTTTTTTATATTTTTAGGTAACTTTTAAAAAGGGCACTATATATATATATAATATATATATATATATATATATATATATATATATATATATATATATATATATATATATATATATATATATATATATATATATATATAACTCTCCTAATTACAATCTTGCCAAATTTTTAGTTCCTATCTTAGATCCTCTAACTAAAAACAAATATACCTTGACAGACACTTTCGTCTTTATCAATTGCCTAAATTCTTCTTCTTTAGGCACTTGCTTCATGACAAGCTTTGATATTAAATCTTGGTATACAGATCTTCCTATTTCTGAAACCATCAACATAATAACTTATGAATTATTTCACAACAATCAAAATATTATGGGAATGGATCATCTCTCATTCACCAAACTTTTAAAATTATCTGCTAAAGATTCTATATTCCTTTTTGACGGGGAACAACATCCAAATTGATGGTATGGCTATGGACTCTCCTTTAGGTCCTGTTATAGCAACTCGCTTTCTCTCATATTATGAAGTGCAATGAATCAGGCACTGCCTCCCTCTATTCAAACCCCTTCTCTATCGCCTCTACATGGATGACTGCTTCGTAGTTTTCAAGGAGAAAGCTCATGCTAATATGTTTCTACAGTATATGAATGAGAGACACAACAGCATGATATTCACTATTGAACAAGAAGGTAATAATTCCCTATTTTTTCTAGATGTATATGTTTCGCATGTTAACAACATATTTACAACATCTGTTTATAGAAAACCTACTTTTACCCTTCTTGCTACAAACTATTTTAGCAATATACCTCTTAAGTTTATTTTATCAAGTCTAAGATGTAGAATCTATATGGCATTTAAAATGTGCTCTGACTGGCATTTATTCCATAAAGAGATAGAATTTATTAAAAAAATTTCCATTTTAATTTATTCCCTATGTTCCTAGTGGAAAAAAGTATTAACGAGTTTCTCGCTGATATTTTAGAGCTACTCATCATTTTCCTATTGTTCTTAAGCAAATAATATATCTAAAGCTTCTGTATTTAGGGTCCCTTATATCCCAACTTAACAAATACTCTTACTGTACTCGAAGCTACAATCCCCCAGTGCCAGTTTATTCTTACAAATTATATAACTCCCTCTCACTTTACACTTTCAAACTTCAGACACAAGGAATCTATCCCAATGCTTCTCAGATCCTCATTAATTTATTTATTTAAATGTGCCAGATGTAATGCAGACTATGTAGGACAAACTGGTCTACATTTAAAAGTGAGGATTGATAATCATAGAGGAGTTTCCTTCAGAACTGACCCTACTCTTTCCTCTCTTGAACACTCTGCCATAAGAGACCATGGAGATAGCCACTCTTTTTCTTCTTCCGATTTCTCTATACTTAAAGAACAGAGAAAATTAATGAAGAAAAAGGGTCGGTATGTCCATGTTCTTTTATGGCAGAGAGTGCAGGAAAGTAAAGAGGATGGTTTGTTTTAAAGGAATCTCGTCTATGCTTATCAAGTGTAGACCAATTTGACACACATATGCCGCATTACATCTGGCACACTTAAATAAATAAATTAATGAGGATCTGAGAAGCATTGGGATAGATTCCTTGTGTCTGAAGTAACTATAAATTGAGAGGGAGTTATAATTTTTAAGAATAAACTGGCTTTGCGGGAATATAGCTTCAATTAGAGTAAGAATATTTCTATTAAGTTAAGGTGTAAGTGATCCTATATACAGAAGTGGGTCTGAAGATATTAGTGAGACACTCGTTAATTAATACTTTTACCACTTGGAACTTTGGGAATAAATTAAAATGGAAAAGTATTTTCATAAATTCCATCTCTGTATGGAATATATATATATATATATATATATATATATATATATATATATATATATATATATATATATATATATATATATATATATATATATATATATATATATATATATATATATATATATATATATATATATATATATATATATATATATATATATATATATATATATATATATATATATATATATATATATATATATATATATATATATATATATATATATATATATATATATATATATATATATATATATATATATATATATATATATATATATATATATATATATATATATATATATAAGTATATATATGTATATATATATAATTAGACATGGATCACATGTCATATTTTCTCATTTGCGGATGCTGATGGGGATGCGGATATAGAATTTTCGTCAAGTGCGGATGCGGATGATGTTGAATTTTTGAAAGTGCGGATGTGGATGCGGATGTTGAATTTTCGAAAATGCGGGTGCGGATATTGTAATTTTCGAAAGTGCGGATGCGGATGCGAATGTTAATTTTGATGCTGAATATATATATATATATATATATATATATATATATATATATATATATATATATATATATATATATATATATATATATATATATATATATATATATATATAGTATTATTATCCATATAATATAGCTATTATAAAGGACACTGCATCCTAAACCTTCCATTAACAAAACCCTTCTATTAGAAGGGCTCGTGTTACACATCTTCCTACACAGTCTCACCCTTTCCTTACCCAACCCTCCGACCGTAAACATATCTGTTATATCCACTTATACATGTACTCTACTGTTATATTCCGTAATTTCCATTAAACTTTGGGTTTCTAGCCATTTTTTAGGATTCCTTCCTAACTATGGTGGAAATTTGTATACCTCTGGTGTATATCCACCAATCCAACAGCAGACCCTATATATATATATATATATATATATATATATATATATATATATATATATATATATATATATATATATATATATATATATATATATATATATATATATATATATATATATATATATATATATATATATATATATATATATATATATATATATATATATATATATATATATATATATATATATATATATATATATATATATATATATATATATATATATATATATATATATATATATATATATATATATATATATATATATATATATATATATATAGTGTGCAACGACACTAAGGTAAGCTTATTTAAAAAAAAAAGTCTTCCTAAAAAGTTTGAAAAGGATATTTAATTTTAAATAAAATGCTTTAATATGGCTGTTTGTGTGCTTTGCTTCCTTGCATGCTTTCGTATTTTACAATTAAAAAAAAAGAAAAAGAAGAAAACCATCTTAAAATGTAAGTTGGTATGCCCCTGGATGGAACTCTAAGAGGAGAATTAGCAGAGTTCTTCTCTTTCTTCTATTGTGTTAAAAACATAGCAACGTTTAAGAGAAGAAGGACTAGGAGAGAGAGAGAGAGAGAGAGAGAGAGAGAGAGAGAGAGAGAGAAAGAAAGAGAGAGATATATATAAATATTTAGAGAGAGATAGAGAAATTTGCGCTTTATATAACTGTCTGGAGTCTGGAATCCAATATATAAGACAGTCCCCATAGCGTTCAAATAAAAATCTAATTGAAAACATTAGAAAGAATGAAATTTTAATTTAAAACTAAGAACAAGCCCTAACTAAATATTTTGATATATAAAATGAGTTATTTAGGGTTTGTTGTATAAGCTTAAACTGACTTTGTTGATTTCTAAATAAAAGCTAGGTGACATTCTATTTATTATTAATTAATATATACACTTTTGCGATAATATATATATATATATATATATATATATATATATATATATATATATATATATATATATATATATATATATATATATATATATATATAATATATATATATATATATATATATATATATATATATATATATATATATATATATATATATATATATATATATATATATATATATATATATATATATATATATATATATATATATATATATATTATATATATATATATATATATATATATATAGTCAATGGCGTGCAGAGTCCAGTACTTAAATCCAGGGGTTGGAGTCCAGAAATAAGTAACATGTGTCCAAAATATCTATAATTTTTTTTTTCCCTTTCCATTTACAGATATTTGTATGCTTGTATGCACATAAACGATAAAGGCAACGGAATGTGTAGCTAACTTGAATGATTCAACATTTCTTTTGTATTACACATAAAGGTGGTGAATATTATCAAAGAACATTAATTAACTTAATTTTTCAAAGAAAATCAAAATGTTAAAATGCAGAAAAAAATCAAGCAAGAATATTTTGTATATTAAAAGTTAAAGAATTATTGTAACAAATTTGTTGCAAAACTTATCTGATAAATAAAAATATGGAAGTCAAAAAATTGTTTTTAAGAATTTTTTTAAGCTTTGTTCAACAATACAAGCAATGAATTGAAACTTCCTCGGAAAAGTGAATCGCCTTTGTCCGAGAATTGGTTCTGCCATAAAAACTGAACTCAGTACAATCAGTACAAGGATTTTATATTTATATATATATATATATATATATATATATATATATATATATATATATATATATATATATATATATATATATATATATATATATATATATATATAACCTATTAATTAAAACAATAAAAATAACAAAAGTTAAAAAGCAACAGATTGTTAACAAGCTGTTAAAACCGAGATAGATAGTAATAGATAAAAATTAAAACGCACAATATTTCAGAACCCACTAAATTTCGATTTTCTCATCAGGAGCTGGGCAAGAGAAAGCAAAAAAAAGGAATGAATATAATTAGGTCACGCACTTATACAAGGGACGGTAGTGCAGCAAACATTCCTAAGAAGGAATCAGATCAGAGGAATCCCTATGGAGATTTTAGAGGCCTTAATGCTGTAATTAGGCCCGACCGCTATCCTTTACCTCTGATCCACAGTATATATATATATATATGTAAAGCTTCATGGTACATTAGTCTTTAGCAAAGAGGATCTTTTGAAGGCCTATTACAAAATTCATATACTCAGATGACACTGAGAAAACCGACGTCGTCAATCCATTCAGTCTGTTTTTGAGATTACTTTTATGCCATTTGGTCTTCGTAACACTGAGGCCACCTGTCAGCGTTACATGGATTGTGTCTTTGTGATATCCCTTTCGTATTTGTTTATATGGATAGCCTTCTTATTTTCTCTTCTTCAGAAGAGAAATACTCTTCTCACTTTCGTCAGGTCTTCCATCTCCTTCACAAACATTTAATATGCTTGTCCATGTCTCTTCTTCCAGCCCTACTTTGACTTCCTCGACTTTAATGTCTATTCGGCAGGTCTTTTTACTACAGTTAATAAGCGGTCAGAAATTTCATCTTATTCCCGTACCACAGGTACGGTTTTTCGGTATGGCTGGATTTTATCGTTGGCTCGTTTCCAACTTTTCTCACATGGTCTTTCCTCCTGCGGACCTTATAAAGGCTTGTTCTACCAGGTCTTCTTTTGTTCCTTGATCCGAAAAAGCTCTTCATGCTTTTTTCTTCATCCTGATGTGATACACCTCCAGCTGGTCACAGATGTATCGTCACTCGCCATGGGAGTTGCTTTCAATCAGATGGTAGACGGTACTCCGGTGCCCATCGATTTTTTCAGTAAGAAACTTACTGAGCTGTAGTGCAGATATCCGTCTTTTGGTCGTGAACTCCTTGCGACCTATTTATATGTTCTGCACATTAAACCTTTCCAATGAGTCGTAACGTCACCCTGTGAGTAGACTTTAAACCTTTAGTTGCTGGCTCTCCTGATGGAGTATATTTCCTCAATGGAAATATACTCTCTCTTTTTATCTATCTATCTATCTTCCTTTTCTCGTTTTCAAGACACAGACCCAAACTCCC
>SEYY01003966.1:0-2500 GCA_009176605.1 Armadillidium nasatum
TATATAATATATATATATACCAGTACCTCCACCTTTTTAAAAATTTTAGTTCAGTAAGCCAGGAGTATAGGGCGAGGCGCGAGCGCATTAGTTTTTGTGAAACAATTTTACCTTTAGCTTGTGAGCCTGATAAGGACGTATAAACTTCAAAAGGCTTAACTTTTAATTTTGAAGTCTCTCATCTGGGTTTTGTTGTGGCATTTGAAGTGACAGTAAGATGTCCTGGATATAGAACAGAGGCTAGAGGGAAACCAATATTAACATATTACGAAATTGAATAGATTTCAGATGCCCTCACAACCACACAAATAATTGATTGATTTAATGCAAAAAAATATGGAATCAATTTTAATTTCAAACTTAACCTTAGGGCAATAAGGAAACTACAACAATAATTTTATTGAGTGAAAGTAAAAACCAAAAGAAGTACTTTTTATTTGAATTAAATACAGGATGGATATTCAAATATTATTATAGTAATATTATATATATATATATATATATTAATATATATATATATAATATATATATATATATATATATATATATATATATATATATATATATATATATTATATATATAATCATATTCTTGGTGCTTAATAAAACCAAAAATTTATTACCATTTTGAAAAATAAACTTCTGGGGAGAACTGAACAATTTTATAAATATATATATATATAGTGCACACTTTGTTGTGCTGGAAATTCCTTCTCTAGAGACAATGCTCAAAGTTCGCCTTAAAGAACCAAGACAGAAATTTAATAATAATAATAGTTGGAAATTAATAAAGAAAAATATAACAGGCGAACTTTCCACCAACTTGAATCAACAAATTTTAACCATATTTTGCCTATAGTAAACCAAAGGGGGAAATTTCAGTCACATGGCTATTCATTTTTAGCAATATATTTATATATATTTATATTTTATATACAGTCATATATATATATATATATATATATATATATATATATATATATATATAGTTATATATATAGTATATCACAAGGCAGGGACATTATAATAATTATATTTACAATATTAAAATACGATAACAGCTGAGTAGTATTTCTAATAAAGAAATTAATCACCGCTTTCTATTTTTAATTCAGTCTCGTACTAAATTTTTTGTTTTTACTTGCGAATAGGAAAAAAAAAGTCTATAATATAAATCTTAAATATTATTCAGGTATTTCTTTATTTATAACGTTTTTTTTTTCTTCTTTAAAATGATTAACACATTAAAAGTTAAAAAAAGGAATACTTATAAACAATCTTTTTTTTTATTTAGACATACTGCCAAGAAGAACATACACAATATTTGCTTCCAGTCATCATGTAAAAATTAATTGTGTTTATATTAAGGATTGGTAAAAATAAAACCCATTTAAGCGAATCCAAAGCCTTCGGAGCACTCCTGGATAGCTTTGAGAAGGTAATGCCTCAATTTGTCGTACGTTTCATATACAGGAAGGTCTAATTGGTTGAAACTATAATAAAAAAAATATATTATTATTAATAATAATAATAATAATATGAACCCTTAGATATTTATATTTAAACTAAAAAAAGCAATATCGTAAATTTCGACAAGGATAAGAAAATCTTAACTGTCCTCGTTTAAAAAAAAATAATAATAATAATAATAATAATAATGGAATTCAATCTTATTCTTTATCAGCATAAATTTAATCAAAGAAACTGTTTTATTTCAAAAATTTCACATTTCCACTTAAATCATCTTTAATCTCTTACCAAGTATGAGCAGAAGGTAGTCTGTCTGTGGACCTGTCATCTCTATGAATTTGGAATTTTTGAGTACCATTCATGCCCTCAAGTGCTGAAAATCCTTGTAGAGGAACTTTACTTGTTCCTGTCACGAATTGAACAAGCTTAGCTCTTTCCGCCTGGTCAAAGGACCTAAGAGCTCTCCAAAACCATTGAATTAATAAAATAATAAAATAAATATATTATATATATAAATAATATATATAATATATATATATAATATAAATATATATATATATTAATATATATATAATATATATATATATATATATATAATATATATATATATATATATATTATATATATATATATAATATATAAAATAATTAATAAATGGATATTGGTAACTGGTAGCCAATCTGTATTTCAAAATATTTTTCCGCTAATTCGGATTCTCCTAATACCTAGTTATGTTAACACGTGTTGCAAGTGCTATTAATAGGATAGTTAAATAAAGATTGATAATTATCATTCCCTCACTAATTAAACATAATATGGTGAGCCCTGGAGTGCTTAAATACATTTGTTAGACATAAGTTGTATCTCGGATAACACTTCCGAAAAACAACAAAATTATGCACATTCATAGGCACCTTTAATTTCCACAGCACATAACAGTTTTGCCTCATATTTCAAATATTATACGTCCTCTCCTTACATATTTTAAAAGGATCTGATACTACCCAAACAAAAATTAAATGGTCCTATC
>SEYY01003966.1:10000-30000 GCA_009176605.1 Armadillidium nasatum
ATGTAAAAGCAAAGCTGTAGCATCTTCTAAGCCTTCTTCTGAGCAAGATTTACTTGTAAGGACCTTTAAAAATTAAGTTATTTTATTAGAAAATATACATTGAATACACAACAATTTCAAGTAATTTAAATAATTAAAAAATGATTTTAAAAAACCCTTATAACAAATAGTTCTAAAATACTAAAAAAGTAGGATTTTAAAAATAAATGGTTTGTATAAAAACTAACACAAAATTTCAGAATTACAATTTTAATTAAATTCCAAATTGTCAATTGCTAGAACATACTAGCCTAAGTTTTTAAGTTCTGAAAAATTAACCATTTTTTTAATTTGCAGTTGCTAATCATTTATTTTAAAAACGTGACTAATTTCTAGCAGTTTGCAATTCTAAATATAGGTTTCTATCTAAAGTCAGGTAACCATAGTTTTTAAGAATTTCGTAGCATTATGTTATATTGTACTCATATAACTGCATTTTTTCTCTCATTCTGATTTCTCATATAAATACAAAGGCTACTTTGTTATTTACATTTCGCAACTCAAAAATGAACAAATTTGTAAAAATGTATAAAGGAAGCTCAACAAAGCTGATGCTGGAAGGTAAGATACTTCAAAAGCAACAGCATCAGATGTCAAAGTTTAAATTAGAACGAATTGACAACATTGTGTTATTTAAAGTTTGACTTTTGTTGAACTGAAAATGAACATCAGACTATTTTCGTCATTCAATTTGTAATCTGAACTCACTTGAATTGACTGAACCATGATTTAAAAAAAGCGCTCCATTATGTAAATGAATTTGTATCACCTAATGTATCTAATAATTACACACTCCTCAATTTCCAACTTAAAAAAATAAATAAACAGGCTGCTTTGACATTTGAGCTATTAATACAAGATAGCATTGGTGATTTAAAGCAAAAATAGATCAATTAATTTTTTAAAAAATTCATTGAATTTATATATATATATATATATATATATATATATATATATATATATATATATATATATATATATATATATATATATATATATATATATATATATATATATATATATATATATATATATATTCCTTTACAGTTACTCTAATTGCAATTTTCAACTTCAGTGTAAAATGATTTAAATTATCCTAGTGAATTTATTTCAGAATAATAATCTACTTAATTTACTGATTTAATTAAGTCATTAAATATAAGTGAATGAATCATGAGTCTGTACTTGTGACTCGAATGATCCTCGAGTATGAATAGTTACTGACTAAAGAAAGATTAACGTTAGTCACGTGTGTGAAAGATTTTGCTAAGTAGGTAGATTTAGGAACGGTTATTAATGAATTGAAAACAATGTTTCCTCTATCCTAATCAGAAATGTGAGAAAGGTAAGAAGTAAGTATTTCCAAGGTTGTCATACTCCTAGAAACGACTTTTTTTAAACTAAAAAGAAACTAGTAATAAAGGGGTCAAATAGAGTAAGGCTGGAAAAGTGATGAAGTGACAGAGATGTTGATAATTAGTAGAAAATATATAATTTATAGGACTATTACTACCTATAAAGTGGAACACACTTTCAACTATCAATAGGAGTTTCATCACCAGATAATGTAATGTAATCAATTAGTTCTATTACTACTTCTAGTAGTAGTAGTATACATGCAAGTTTCAGTTGCAATGTTTCAAACAGTTGGCATGCCTTTATTTATATATATATATATATATATATATATATATATATATATATATATATATATATATATATATATATATATATATATATATATATATATATATATATATATATATATATATATATAACTGTAAGTTGGTTGATCCTATCTTAGTATTGGTAGGGTGAGTCATCATCAGTAACCGTACTCTCACCTTAAATATATATATATATATATATATATATATATATATATATATATATATATATATATATATATATATATATATATATATATATATATATATATATATATATATATATATATGCGTGTGTGTGTGTGTATGTGCAGAGAGAGAGAGAGAGAGAGAGAGAGAGAGAGAGAGAGAGAGAGAGAGAGAGAGAGAGAGAGAGAGAGAGAGAGAGAGAGAGAGAGAGAGAGAGAGAGAGAGAGAGAGAGAGAGAGAGAGAGAGAGAGAGAGAGAGAGAGAGAGAGAGAGAGAGAGAGAGAGAGAGAGAGAGAGAGAGAGAGAGAGAGAGAGAGAGAGAGAGAGAGAGAGAGAGAGAGAGAGAGAGAGAGAGAGAGAGAGAGAGAGAGAGAGAGAGAGAGAGAGAGAGAGAGAGAGAGAGAGAGAGAGAGAGAGAGAGAGAGAGAGAGAGAGAGAGAGAGAGAGAGAGAGAGAGAGAGAGAGAGAGAGAGAGAGAGAGAGAGAGAGAGAGAGAGAGAGAGAGAGAGAGAGAGAGAGAGAGAGAGAGAGAGAGAGAGAGAGAGAGAGAGAGAGAGAGAGAGAGAGAGAGAGAGAGAGAGAAGAGAGAGAGAGAGAGAGAGAGAGAGAGAGAGAGAGAGAGAGAGAGAGAGAGAGAGAGAGAGAGAGAGAGAGAGAGAGAGAGAGAGAGAGAGAGAGAGAGAGAGAGAGAGAGAGAGAGAGAGAGAGAGAGAGAGAGAGAGAGAGAGAGAGAGAGAGAGAGAGAGAGAGAGAGAGAGAGAGAGAGAGAGAGACTTTAAAAAATGAATGATGTGCAATTCAGAATCATTTGAGTGTGATTCGGTTGTGAGTAATTCATGATGGTGAAAGACATTTTCCAGCATTATATATAATATATATATATATATATATATATATATATATATATATATATATATATATATTATGATGGCATCCGCATCTTTGAAATTTTAACATCCGCATTCGCACTTTCGAAAATTCAACATCCGCATCCGCATCATTCTTAAAAATTCGACATCCGCATCCGCAAATTAGGAAAAATGACATCCGATCCATCACTAATATATATATATATATATATATATATATATATATATATATATATATATATATATATATATATATATATATATATATATATATATATATATATATATATATATATATATATATATATATATATATATATATATATATATATATATATATATATATATATATATATATATATATATATATATATATATATATATATATATATATATATATATATATATATATATATATATATAATACCTGAATAGATAAACCAAGTAAATGTTCCAAAGCTTTAGAGGTCTCTGGAGAAGACATTGAGGGCTTTAGAGGTATGTCAGCTGTATCTGAGTGACCTAAAGATACGAGTGCAAGAAGTCTTAAAAGTCTGTCAGTGAGTAAAGATGATCTCTTAATTACAGGGTGAGCCAGCTGTTGAATAAGTTGGCCTAATGGAGAAGTTTCCAAACTAGTTGATTTAATATCTTGGTCAGAGCTATTTGAAGAAGGAAGAAGCGTTCTTGGCAAGCCTTTTCCTTTTCGCGAAACACTTATAGAATCTAATTTTACTAACAACTCCCAAAAGTCTGTCTGATCTACTGCACTATTTGGTACACCAGCAGTAATATTAGACGTTTTGCTTCCCTTGGCCACAGCTCCAGATGAAACACTGTTGGTAGGAGAGCTAGATTTTCTCTCTCCTTCTTCTTCAGTTTCTTTAGGTGATGGAAGGAAATGACTTGGGAATACCTTAGCCAATGATATTAAAAGATCTATAACATGCCTGCAAAAGGAAAATTACAAAATATCACAATCTACACCATTTGAGTTTAAATAAAGATAAAATATTTTAACGCCAACAATAAATTTAATACTTCTAACTTATGAGAGATCTTTGATAGTTTTTCAAGTGTTTCATCTTTTAGATGGTTTTAGTTTAGTCATTATTTTAACACTTTCATTGAAAATCTTTATTTAACTCGGATGGAAAATTTTGAAAATAATCTTTAGAGATGGGACGATTTATAGTCGTAATTCAGCATATTTTTCTCAATCGTAATCGTCAATTTTCTACCTATTCTGCCGATTAATCTACATAAATTAACTTAATATCTCTGCTCCACCTCCTACTATTGAGAATGAAGAGCTGTTTAAAAATGGGGGCCAAATATACACTTCAGGAATAAATCGAAAATTTTACAACAAACTGGAAAAGATTCAAGATCTCTAAATTTTATATACTAGAATTTTGCTAGCCTGTCCATGTTCTCAAATACTAAAATTTTTAAAACCAAATTTTCGAAGATAATACAGGGTGTCCCGCTCACTCTCGGCATCAGATATGTGCTTATGGAAATCAAAGTACTAGTCATAAGTTAATAAAATTTGTATATGAACATCTTAAACGAATTCGTAAATCATCTGGATGAAGATGACATGTACTGACTAATTTCAGCAGGATGGAGTCACATGATAAATCCAACATCAGCATGTACAAAATTAAATCCTCCTTTGAAGATAGGATAACTTCCAAGGGACTTTGGCCACCGAGGTCGCCTGACCTTACATGCTGAAAGAGAAGTATTGCAACAAACAACGTACTCTCATGCAACTGAAAAACAACATTCGGCAGGTAAATGACGCCGATTTCCAATATGTTGGCCACATTACGTAACGTGGAAAAGTATGTGCAGGCATGCCTTGATGCTACTGGCGATCACTTCCCACACTTGTGATGTTAGCGCATTTCTCACACACCAAGGTTTGTTCGTGACGAATTTTATTAACTTGAGGCCAATACCTTGATATCTATGAGCATATCTGGGGTCGAAAGCGAGTGAGTGGGACACACTGTATTACACTATATATTAAAGTTACATGTATTTGCACATTTGAATAAAGAATAAAGAAAAGAATTTAATTCTTCTTTATTATAAAATTGTTAAATTTATTAAAAGTGAAAATTTCTAAAATATACCTTCTCAATTTCATCGTCAAAAATTCCTAATCGTCCCATCACTAGGTTTAACTTAAACTAACATACCTAACAACTAGTGGTGCAGCTTGTGCGTGAATATGGACAGTACTTCCTGATGTCGGAGCTGGATTTTTTTTGCCTCCAAAAGAAGGTTTTTGAATTTGGAAAATATTTGCACGGCAACCAAGAGCAGCATCCATGCTCATGCTGAGCCATGAAGGAGATTGGTAAGATTTTGATTCAGATTTCCAAGATTGTGAATAATGCATTCCAGCGTTGGGGGTAGATGTCATTGGAGCTCCAACGGCATTTTTTTCGTTTTTCTTAGCACTCATTTCCAAGGAGAGTCCTGACATTCCAGCTTCACTTTCATTCAAACCTTTTCCATTAGTATACGAATTACTTGGAATTCCACATCTCTCTATAATCGAAAGGAGAGTCTTTATCACCCAGTCTCTTGTTGGAGGATGTTGACAAAGAGATTTAAGAACTCGATGCAATCGTGTAGTATTTAACTTAGGTTCATCAACAAACAGCAAAACAAGAAGGCATGTCATTGCTTCGTGATCTAACACTTGTTGTCCTTTCACTTTACTACTGAAAAGAAAATTCTATAATAGTTTAAATTGTCGGAAAAAATGTCTGAAATTACGATGTAAAGCAAGGCACATATATAAAGTACTTTTTTTTTAAAAATTTACCTTGCTGCAACTTGCTGATTACTTGTTGACGGTCTAGCATGCCATGAAGAAAACCCAGACGAATTCAAAAATCTTGGACCCATTCTTGCTGTAGTTCTTAGAATGTGAGAAATAGAAGAACTCCCACCCCTACTAAACATATGCTCATGCACATGTCTACTGCGGTCTTCTCTTTGTCTGCGAAGATTTTGAGCTTCTTGAACAACTTCCGTAGGAAGAGCAGAGAACTGAGAATCCTCTAGGTCCGAAAGAATCTATTGCAAAACATTTAGATTTTAAGGAGGGAGGAAAAACACCTTACAATAATCAATAATAGGACTCAAAAACATCAAAAACTCACTGTTTGTCTAAGAGATTGGGGAAGGGATAGTAAAAAGGACGTAGGGTCATCAGGATTAGCTCTTGCAGCCTGCTGACGCTGCTGTTCAATTCGCTGTTGAGCTAATACTTCTTCTTGAATGTTGGGGGGTAGTGCAGCCAAAAATTCAGCACTTACTTCAGAGACTTCTTGGGTAGTTCGTTCTGTTGTACTTTCTGTGGTTGTTCTCTCTCGTACTCGTTGGATTCTTTTATACAAAAAAGTATCAATATATATATATATTATATATATATATATTATATATATATATATATATATATATATATATATATATATATATATATATATATATATATATATATATATATATATATATATATATAATATATATAATATATATAATATATATATATATATATATATATATATATATTTCATCTAAAAAATTAGTACATAAACTTTGGAAGTCTTATACCTTAATTGTTCAGAAATGACTTCTTGCCTCATATCTTCAGGTAAAGCAGCCAAAAAACTAGGATCAACACCTTCAGGGATTTCAATGTCTCCAAGAATAGCCGCAAACTCATTCTGAATATTACCAGCAGAGGATGAGGCACTTACAGTTTCCGTTTCATTGGGAACCGATGCCGTTTGAACTCTGTAAAATTAAAATTAAAAAACACTTTAAACTAATTCAGCATTATATATATATATATATATATATATATATATATATATATATATATATATATATATATATATATATATATATATATATATATATATATATATATATATATATATATATATATATATATATATATATATATAATACTCAAATGTTCTTTATTTTTCTTTTATTTATAACTGGTAATATTTTTAATATCTTTATTACTAACTGGAATCTTATTTCTTAAAAAACCTACCACTAAAGCGTTTGTTGCGATAAATGTGAATAACTCATGGTCCTCTCTCTTTTTAATAAACTTATTGTTACTGTGAATTCAATTTAATTAAATTCTGATCTTCTAAAACTCGATGATTTAACAATTATTTTTACATACGGTATGTTATACGTAATTTATAAAAACTACTATAAATTTATTTAAAACGCTAAATTGAATAAATAAAAATAATTTTGTTAACTATCAATGGTAGCATTGTAGTTACGACTTCAGGAATCAAAATTTTGGTTTTAAACAGTGATAGTTAGAAGAATAGAGTAAAGCTCCTGAGAAATAATCAAAATCAAGATGATGTTTGGATATGGAATGTGTTAATGGAGCAGTAGTTCACAAAGAGCAAAGAATACACTGTATCGTTTTTCAACCCATTACAACTATGCCTGAATTCGCACTCAGTTCAAATCAAACTTTCAGGGTTTTGAAAATTGTATTTTAATATATATATATATATATATATATATATATATATATATATATATATATATATATATATATATATATATATATATATATATATATATATATATATATATATATATATATATATATATATATATATATATATATATATATATATATATATATATATATATATATATATTTATATATATTATATATATATATATATATATATATATATATATATATATATATATATATATATATATATATATATATATATATTTTTTTTTTTTTTTTTTTTTTTAAATAATGATTAAGTGCCCACACGACGATGACGTGCCCACACGACGATGACGATAAAAGATGAGATTTTAAAGTTTCTAAATTACAAAAATGAAATATGAATTTATGTAGTATGAATAAAATATTACAAAAAAACTACTGAAAATCTGAAAAGCACCATTCTAGAAACGAATTAAAATAAGTAATTCCCCCTAGTCCAAACAAAAATTCAAGTACATTTAGAACAAAAACTTCTCTCTAAAATGATACATTATATTTGTTGAATAATCTCCACGATTTTTTTTTTTTCATGCGGTTGATTGTGCAATTTGGCTTTATGATTCAAACCTTCAGGTTTATGTTTAAACAATTCCGAAGGCATTATATTCCCTAGAAAAACAATCAAAGACCAGTGATTTAAAATTTTCAATTAAAACAATTGTGGTTTTCACAAGAATTCCTCTAAATAATTAACCACATGTAACCACTAGTGTAAAGGAATTTAATACGCACAGCGTCACAAATAATTCTTGTATATATTGAAAGATAGTTAACTTGAAATGTAAATATTAATTGTATTCTAATAATGAACTATTTTGGGTCATCAGAGAAATAATACAGCAAGTGTTTAAATAATTTTTTGGCATCTGTTTTCATCTCAAATTAATGCACAAACCTTGATGGCTAGCAAAAACGAGAAATTAGACTGACTTCTGGATCTTTCTACAGTAAAATGGTTAACTCCCCAGAAGCTGAAGGTAATATATCAAACAAAAGAATATGTAATGAGCCTAAATTTATACTGCAAGTCAAAATTTGATCATCTATTTTTATATTAAATACTATGACTTCTCTTATGTTAAATGATTTATTGATTAAAAAAAATTCTAAGAATAAACTATATCTCAAATATTCGAAGTTATTCCTTAACTTATAATTACAACAAAGTATTAATGACAACTATTTTTGGTCGTCAAAGAAACAATACAAGTTTTCTAATAATTCTTTGGTTTAAACATTTCAAGAATCTTTATTTACATTTTTGATTTTCGTTTAAGAGTTGATATATTTAATATCCTCTTTAGTAATAGACATCCACATGTGTAATACAATAAAATTATTAAATCAGTTACACTACTTGCAAGTCACATTGCCCTTATCAGTTCTGTGCACGTTAAATTTATAATTTGTATTAGTATGCAAAGAAGAAAAAAATTATATATATATATATATATATATATATATATATATATATATATATATATATATATATATATATATATATATATATATATATATATATATATATATATTATATATATTATATATATATATATTATAATTATATATATTATATATATATATATATATATATATATATATATATATATATATATATATATATATATATATATATATATATATATATATATATATATATATATATATATATATATATATATATATATATATATATATATATATATATATATATATATATATATATATATATATATATATATATACCGACCGGGGCCCCGGCTAAAAATCAGGGAAAACCGGGGTTTGCCAGCCGGGGTTAAAATGGGAAATTATACTTGAGGGGACAATCCAATTTCATTTTTTTTTTTTTTTCTTTTTTTTTTTAATTTTCAGCCGATTCTCCTGAAATTTTCAGTGTATATAGTTTTTCTCTTTTTCTAGTGTTTTCCTGAGTCTATAACTATTATTATTTTTTTTTTTTTTTTTGAAATTTGACCCTTTTCAAATGAATGGCGAGGCCAAACCATTTTTCGGAATGACCTGAAATTTGTTCTGTATATTCAAAACTATATTGCCAACAAAAACTTGTAACAGATTTTTGCTCCTAGAGTTACAGGAAAAATGCTATAAACCCAAAACTGAACAGCTATTTAAAAAAATGTTTTTAAAAAAAAAATCCACCTTTTCGGACAAAAAAATAAAAAAAAAAACCAACTATATCATATATTTTTGGTGGGTGTATAGAGGAGGGATGGGGATACAAATTCCTCTCTATACTTTATTCAATGCGATTCGTTGGTTTCGAGATATAGCCTTGAAGACTGTCAATTTTTTTACCAAAATTCATAAATTACCAAAATTTTTTAGGCTATTTCTCTCTTCAAACAAATAGCATTTAATAATATATATATATATATATATATATATATATATATATATATATATATATATATATATATATATATATATATATATATATATATATATATATATATATATATATATATATATATATATATATATATAATTTTTTTTTCTCTTCTGGTGAGCAAAGCCGGGAAGCCCACCAAATTCCACCAGAATTGGGGAACATTATGAATCTGGTCGCTAATGGCCGACGTGACCCGACACACGGCAATTGAAAATGTGCAAGTCAAAGAAAGTTGGGAAAATAGATAAAGGAAGTGTGTTCCAGACTTTACCAGTAGAATACATGTAAGAGTGAGCACATCGGTTAAGTCTGGGGTCGGAGAGTTGGACAGAGAAAAGATGAGACTGTGTAGAAAGTCGTGTCGCACGAGCCCTTCTCAATGGAGGAGGTATGCGACGTGAGAGTTCAGAAGAGCAATGTCCGTTGTAATAGCGATAGTATAGAGAAAGTGACGCAACAATTCGACGGGAAGAAAGAGATTGGAGAGAGTAAGTAAGAGCAAAAGAGTTTATAAGATGAAAAGCCCTAGACTCCACCTTTTCGAGAAGAGCTGTATGTGTGGAACCACCCCAGATGTGCGAGAAGTACACCATACAGGGGCGAACAACACCCCTAGACAGAGCAAGCATATATATATATATATATATATATATATATATATATATATATATATATATATATATATATATATATATATATATATATATATATATATATATATATATATATATATATATATATATATATATATATATATATATATATATTATATTATATTATATTATATTATATTATATTATATTATATTATATATATTATATTATATTATATATATATATATATATATATATATATATATATATATATATATATATATATATATATATATATATATATATATATATATATATATATATATATATATATATATATATATATGTCCTGTTCCTCCACAAAACAATGTCCAAAAATAAAGAAGTTAGTAGGTAGCGTTTTTTTTTTTTTAAATAATCGTTTTTAAAAAAAAAGGGTACTATTTTTGCAAAAAAAAAAAAAAATTTCAAGTGCTTATAACTTTTTTTTCCAGATGTGATATCAAAAATCATTTCTCACCAATGCAACAAATTGGGGCTAAGATTATTCAGTTAAATTTTCAGCCCATGTGGACCAGTGGTTTGACCATGCTTTTCATTTTTTTTCAACTTTGGGTCCAAATAACTTTCAAACCGTTATATGTTCAGAAAAAATGCTCGAAATCAATTCAGAACTTCGGGACAAAATGCATATACCCTGAAAATTTCAGCTTAATCAGTCAAATAATAAAAAAAAATATTCAAACAAAATATAAGAAAATTAAGATTTTCCTTCTTGCTTTTTTTTTAAAAAAATTTTTTCTGTTTCTTTTGACCGCTCCTTTTTTCTGCAAGTGAATGTTCATCTTTGTGTTTTGTTTTTAGATACCCAATAAGAGTTACTTGAAATTATTTTACTTGTAGCACCTGGAGTTCCTCTTCTAATTTCCTGGCTGAAGATGTTACATTTAGCTATTTCGAGCCTATCTTGAAACATTGTAAAGTACTCCCATACTACTGAAGCTTATCTTTTAACTATGTTGACTGAAGTATAAACAAATTAATAATTTTGAAATAAAGTAGCTAATTGATACAAGTTTGATACATAGCAATAAATAACAATGATATTTATAAATACAGGTTAAATTGACAATTTTATTTCTTACATTTTTTCAAACTTTACATTAGGGTCTTACGTAGATAAAGCTATTGAATCACTATTATGAATCAAAAACAAAATTTTTATTTAATTTTTGTACTTTTGATATACAAAATCTGTAATTTTCTGAATTTTTTTCGGAGAAAATCCATATAATCATTAATTTAAGTGAATTTTGGCTATTCTACGCCTTTTTTATAATTAAATAAACGTCATTTAAATTTATATCTAATTTTTTTGAAGTAAAATTTCAGTACTTTTGACCTCTACAAATTTTAGGCAACCCCGGCAACCCCGGCAAGAACCCCGGCCAAATTCCAGCCCCGGTCGGTCCCTATATATATATATATATATATATATATATATATATATATATATATATATATATATATATATATATATATATATATATATATATATATATATATATATATATATATATATATATATATATATATATATATATATATATATATATATATATATATATATATATATATATATATATATATATATATATATATATATATATATATATATATATATATATATATATATATATATATATATATATATATATATATACTGCTGTATCATGAGTGTTGGCAGAGCAAGAATACTCTTATGAAATATTTAAGTGAAATTTTAGAGTGAATGGAAGTTGGACATAAGAACAGATTGTTGATGTGCTAACGAAAGAAGGGTTTAAGAGAATTAATGAGAGAATAAGTATGAAGCAGAGATGGAAAAAAGATTTGGCGAGGTGTAGAAGATTAAAATATTTACACTTTGTAAAAATAACTACCATAAATTTTTTTTTTTTTTTTTTAAAATGTAAGCTAACTAAACTGTTAACATTCATATATAATATTCACTTACTGAGTTGAGGCTTCTGAAGCATTTTCTACAGTTTCAAGGTTTCCTTGATTTTCCAAACTAGGTGTCTGCTGATCCATAGGAGATAGTGCTTCAGGAATATTCCTAGTTACATCTGGTTGTACTTCACTATTGCTCTCAGTGACAACATTTGTGTTTTCTTCAACATCACATTGTGTTTGAGAAAGCTCTTCTGCAGGTGGTGCTGGTAGGTCAGGAATATTCGAAAATTCAGGTGGACTCACAGACATGGCTTCATCAATAGATGGTTGGGGAAGGTTATCTGTCTCTGGAAGCTGATATACCAGAGGAGGAGCCAAAGGTATAGGAGGAGAAGGTGACATGTCAGTATCGCTAGCTCTTGTAGTTATTGGAGATGATAAAATCTCAACATTAGAAGCCGCAGCAGATGATGCAATACTTGAGGTACTATTAATTACTGTTTGGACTGCAATACCAAAATCTGTTGGTACAACTGAGGAGCTTGTAGAAACCGCTGCACCCATTGGAACCGGATCTGGCACCATTAGCGAGGAAACGCGAAGGGATGTAGTCTCTGGAATGGCTGTTGTAGTTGATGGTTCTTGGACAGACATTGATGGCCCAGTAGCAGTTGAAGGAGCCAAATGTGTCAATAGGCCAGAAAATGTGGGTGCTGACGATGATGATGAAGTATGAGATCCCGAAGAGAAATGCTGTTCTAATATTGAAATAATCAAATTATGTGTAGAACCATTGGCATTTCCTCCTGTTGTCGATGATGAAGCTAACGTGTTAGACGCAGATGTTGTCGTTAATAAAGAAGAGGAAGTAGTAGTTGTAGTTGAAGTCGTGGTTGTAGCTGTAGTAGTGGAAGCTGTTGCATTTGCTTCATTTTCATCTGTAACAATTTAAAAAATATATAACATGCATTTAAACAATAACACCAACAATGGACAAAGATTATAAATATCCTTCTAAACCTTAATGAGTTGCAAAACTACTCAGTATTTCAAAAAGTATTCAATGCTCTAACCTGCGATGTCATCAGGTTTCTTAGAATCTGAATTACTTTTAGATAGGGTTTCTTTTTCTTTCTTCTTCTTATCCTTGGCAGCTTGTTCAGCATTTCTATATATCTCAAGAATTGCCATTAATTCTGGTTTAACCTCTGTTAATTAAATGAATGAAATTAATTATCTAATAGTTAGTTTAATAATAATAATAATAATAATATATATATATATATATATATATATATATATATATATATATATATATATATATATATATATATATATATATATATATATATATATATATATATATATATATTATATATATATACTCACGAGAGTTACTGCATCATGTAAAGAATTTGATTCTAATACTCTAGCTTCTTCCATCCATCTTGTAAGAGCATTTGGAACAGTAGGCATTGCAGTTGAGCTAGATGACCTTGACGTGTTTATCAAATTTGTATCAAGTTCCTAATTTTATTATATAATATATATATATATATATATATATATATATATATATATATATATATATATATATATATATATATATATATATATATATATATATATATATATATATATATATATATATATATTCTTGCTTAATTGAGCAAATTCAAGTTATTTTATTTAATACAAATAATAAATGTATACTTTAAATTTGGAACATAAAAAAAATTCTGTGAAAAGATAAGTTTAAAAATTCCTCCCCTGAAATAGAACTTATGAGCTACTTTATTAATATACTTTGATATCTTCTTAATCATACATTTATAATTTCAAATAAATATGGTTAAAGGTTATTTGCTATTGACTTCTAGACTAATGTCATCAAAATTTTTAAAAACTTCCAAAAGTTGAATCTTTCCTCACATGTTTCTCCAAACCCAAAATTTCTAGTGGGCTACTTTAGCTTTTAATGACAACAAAGACACCAAACCCAAAAATCATATAGACATTGTTGACACCAAATGATAAGCAATATTCACTTACTGTCAAAGAATTTTCAATATTCTATCAATTATACACACCTTTGCACACTCGTCGAATCTGGGTACAACAATTAATTAATGATGCTAATTTTTTCTTTAACAATTTATCGTTTAAACTAATTCTGTAAGCCGCTACCGTGCTAATTAACTTCTATCGCTTTTACTTTCCATTAATCAGAATTTTTATAAGCAATGTCTTTTCAGTTCAATATAGCGCCAACAATAATTCAATTTTAAATATTTAAATATTACAAATCTGTTCTTATTAATTAATAATGAGCGTGAACAAACCTATCAGCACATAATGGAGTACTATATTTACAAAACGAAATAGTCAACGAGAGCTTCGTAGACTAGCAGTTTCCATTCAGTTGTCATTTTGACTAATTTATGGAAGTAGTAAATTATTTCAATGAGTTTCTCTCAATCTCAATTAGTTATCAAGAAATATACCTAGTTACTCTGTTATAACAACAAAAAACCTGATTGGGATGACAAGGTTTTAGTGAATTTTGCATACATAATTACAAAGAGGGGGGATTAAATTTCGCAAATAAGTGTACATTTAGGTCAATGTATGTATTTTTCCCTTTAGAATTCTAATTAATATCTTTTCATGACAAATCAAAAAGAATAACTCCTCCAGTTTAAAGGTGTCAATAGATGTCAGCATTAGTAGTTTAGGAACAAAACATTACAAGTACAGGTAAAGGTTTAAGCAATAACGATTCCTCGAGTCTGTAAGTAACACACCTAAATTTATAACATTTTTTTCATTTAAAGGAAATAAACTTAAATAGATTAAAAAAAGGAGAGCGAGCCCACGGTTTCAAATATCATCAGTTATTCATATAAATTACATTGCTTTCACAAAAATACTATAAAAGGAAATCTGAAAATTCGAATGAAGTATTGTATACAGAAGTTGAGGAATATTCATTGACGTTTACTGAGGAACAAAGTTTAAGTCTCATATATTTAGAAAATGTCTCTTTTGTGCGCACATTTGAGATAGTTTTATATATAACAGGCTACACTTATTTGATTCGACTTTGAATATTCTTTGAAGGTAATTAGTTTATTTCAATATTATATAAATGATAATTCCTTTATCTATTTTCCCTTAATTTAAAGAACACTAGCTATCTTTTTAGCTATATATCATGAAGATTTAGTTTAGTAAAGATAAAAATTAAGGAAAATCTAGTTTTTATTGAGAATGAGTTGGCAACACTACTGTACAGTGTGTGTTTTAAGGTAAGTATTTAAATTTCTGATTAAATTAAGTTTGTAAAAATAATTTTCCAGTTAGTTGCTAGTAATAATTTATTATTAACAATACAAATTTATAAAATGCATACATTTTATAAATTTTAATTCCATTTTGAGCAAATGGAAAAATTGTTTAATATATATATATATATATATATATATATATATATATATATATATATATATATATATATATATATATATATATATATATATATATATATATATATATATATATATATATATATATATATATATATATATATTTCATGCCCCATTTGTATGAATTGGCAGTGATAAGATTGAGCTTAGTAAAGTAGCAATTACTTTCATATATTTAGCAAATATATGAAAACTAGTTATCAGTATCAATCATCAGTAACAGTCATGAAGATATTCATCATTAGCCAAAAGCACATGACATTTTGAAAAAATGCCTAAGTATTGACTCCAACAATTTTAAACGATTTCAAACACGTCACAATAAGTGTGCTTAAGATTTTTCCACACATTAGTTTTGGTATTGATAATAACACCATAATGATATTTACAACTGGGCAATACCCCGTTATTGTTGATCTTGTCTTTTCAAGATAAGGTGAATGAAGTCTTAATACAGAAGTTCAAATTTCAGCAAGACTAAAATGTAGGTAAATGAATTAAAGCTTATATAGAGAAGCTTAAAATACTTACAATTTGCGGTTCAATTATATCTTCACCCTGTTGGATTATACGGACGTCTTGGTTTCCAATTATCAATTGCGTTGCTTCTCTTATATTAGATGTTAACTGAAGGACATCTCTGTGCGAAGGGCCAAGCAACCTAAATAATATTTAGAAAGACATTAAGTTCCTAAACATAAGTGTCTTTTTCATTAAAGTACAAAAATATTTTCTGTATATCCTAAAATGTTACAAATTTCTACAAAAAGTAATTAGTTCTTATTTACATGAAATATAGTTCAGAAAGTAATGATTAATACATTAAGTACAAAATATAAACTGTGGTGGTATTTATGCACTAAAATTTAGAGATGCCATTGAAGCCAAAAAAATTTAAGGTACGGTTTAACTAAAATAAATGAAAATTTTAACATTTAAAAACAAAATACAAATTTCATTGAGGCAAAGAACAATTTAGGATGTTTCAAAAAAATTATAACATTTAAAAATAAATAAATTCAGATGTTAATGTAACAAATAAACCAAGTAACACCATAATACACTATCCCTTAAATAGATTATCTACAAAGAAAATCGAGAAAAATCTAAAATAGTGTCACAACAAGAGTATGATTTATGATAGTTCTAGAATATCTCGATTACGTATAAACATCCCTAACCTGAAATTGGTCTAACTGGAATAAAAAGCTACCTTGAGCAATTATTATATCAAAATGATAAAAAAAAATCTAACCCAACACAATATAAAACATTCACCATTTGCTTTTGAACTAATAGATAAAAACTGCTAAAGTAACATTGTTACAAGCTTATTACATTATATATATATATATATATATATATATATATATATATATATATATATATATATATATATATATATATATATATATATATATATATATATATATATATATATATATATATATATATATATATATAAGAGCTATTAAATAACACTTTCTCTATATGCCTAACACTAATTTAAAAAATTTCAATTTTAACGTCCCTTTCTTTTATTAGGAAATTCTCAAGAGCTTTATTAAACTCAAATGATATTTATTGACATACGAGTGAAATATTTGGTGAAAATCGAATCATAATTTACTATTTAGTAATCTGTTAATCTATATTTATTTTCAGATGTCTATTCAAAATACTTTGGGGTTGAGCAAAGTATATTATATGTATGTATGTATGTGTGTATGTATGTATATTATATATATATATATATATATATATATATATATATATATATATATATATATATATATATATATATATATATATATATATATATATATATATATATATATATATATATATATATAGTGCACACATTATAGTCTAGTAGTAATCATAACCTGTACTGAAGCAAATAATTACTTGACCAAACTTAAAATTATATTAATATATTTTAATCAATGAATTTTTAAAACAAAAATCTGTATATTTTGAATAAAATTTTAAATCTTGATTTAACTCACATATACTGAGTTTCGATATTCGGATAGGAAGACTGCAAACAAATAACAGTTACTTAACCAATTAATTTGCTAAACAGATCTTTCAGGTTTTTGACAAGTCATTGTTTATAGTGCTTTGAAAGTGGACATTTTCAAATGTATGCAAAATCCATGGGATTAGCTTTATTTTGGTAAATTCCTGATATAAAAAGGTAATATAATAAATCTAGAGTTAACTTTCTAAGGTGATTGTAATTCAGCTTCAAGCATTAACAATCACCTTGAGCGTGTCATTTCAAAAAAGGACACAGATAGGTGAGAAATACTGTTAGCATAGAGTAACTAAGTTATATTTTCTGTCATATAAGTTGTAAGTTATATTTAGTCTAAGTTATATTTTCTATACCACCACCACCACCTCACACAGCCCAATAAAATTTGCATTAGAAATTTAAAAAAATAATTTTAAGGAACTATAAAATATGATTCTCTAAAATATTCAGCAATCAATCAAATTTTTTTTTCATTCAATAATTTCCAAAAAGTTTATTGGAAAAGGATATTCCTGAAGTCTAACATTTTACATTTTTCTTTCACAGCTGATACGTTAATTCTATATTACAACCCATATATCAAGCATAATTCTTTTTTAGTTTGTTAGTGTCTTGAAAACTATTTGAACAAGCGATAAAGAAAATCTAAGCTATATATATATATATATATATATATATATATATATATATTATATATATATATATATATATATATATATATATATATATATATATATAATATATATATATATATATATATATATATATGCTTCCCCAATCTCCCAGTTAGTTGCGTCAATACTACTTGGTGTACCCTCCCCTGTTAAATAGTTTAAAAACCGAATAAAATGCTTAAGAATTGACAAGCGTAGAGGGCAGGGTCACCTCTGTAGGATGGTAGTAGTAGTGGAATGAGATCGGGGGGTGACGGACTGGTACCTTAGCACCCCTCGTTGACGACTAGGTCTACTGGCGAGTCGAGTGATTGGAGCAGTCACTTCTCTAGGATTTTGGAATAGTGGGTGAGTAGGAATAGCGCTTGATGCATCTGAGAAAAATAAATTAATAAATAGATACATGATTAAATATGCAAAAAAAAAAAAAAAAAAAAAAAAAGCTGCTAAGTATACTAACTTGCATTAGTAGCATTAGGAGTCGGAGGTCATGAAGCTACTATCATCGTGAGATGTATTATTATGTGTCAGGGATATTCGATCTCCAAAAATAATTGTATCAATGGTATTTATATATTGTTGATATGAGGGCATGAGTAGAACATCATCCTCAATTTCGCGTTCAACAGGCAATCTTATAAAAGCTTCTTCCAATTCATCGTAACCTTGTTCAAAAACTGAACGTTCTTCATCTTCATCATCGTCATCATCTTCGTCATCTTCATCCTCATCTAATAAATAAATAAATAAATAAATTTTATATATATATATATATATATATATATATATATATATATATATATATATATATATATATATATATATATATATATATATATATATATATATATATATATATATATATATATATATATATATATATATATATATAATGAACTGAAGAACCAACAACGTGGAGGAACTGCAATACTTATCATGAGTTAAATTAATACTAGCTTAAAATTATGTGAAAAAGTAATTCTTTAATGAAATTGAATTATGCAAAAAAACAAAAACAAAAAAACAACTTCAATATCTACAATGGTAATAAACACAAACGAAAACCTCTAATAAAGTATAAAAGATAGGCTGTATTCGCTGGTTATTATCAAAGAAAGACTTGAAAAGTGATTCATGGAACAGTGAAAAACGGGTAAAAATGGAAACGAAAGAAGGAATTCATCAATTTGAAACTTTTCTTGCTTAGTGTGCAACATACACTTAAACTGATATTAAAGTTTCCATCACAATCACCTCTATATGGCTACAGCAAAAACAGTAAATACACTAAGATGTTGTCATCATATAGTCTTTGACATACAAATAGTTCCAGAATTAAATTTTTATCATAGAATTTTCGATAGAGTCAATGAAAATGATTGTGAATGAGGCTTTTTGTTTTAAAACATTTAAAAAAAATTTTAAATTGATTTAAAGAGACCATACTTCATTGGGGCGCCCACTATATAAACAGAATCCC
>SEYY01003966.1:35000-50000 GCA_009176605.1 Armadillidium nasatum
TCAGTTCACCACTACTACGGGTAGAGACTTTTACATTATATATATATATATATATATATATATATATATATATATATATATATATATATATATATATATATATATATATATATATATAATATAAAAAAAAAAAAAAAAAAAAAAAAAAAAAAAAAAAAAAAAAAAAAAAAAAAAAAATTTTGATGAAAGGACCAATTCTGCATATTAAAATCAAATTTAAAAATTAACAAAACTTGAAAATTTAAAGCCTGGGTGATGAATAAAAACATTTATATGAAGGAGACTTTTGAAGAAGGAGAAGGAGAATATATTATTGATATACCTGTTGCGGAGCTTCCTTGCACACTAATTCCCACCTCATCTTCATCACTTGTTGCTAAAGCTTCCATTAGGTCATGGATGAGTAACTGTGGCTCAGAATTCTCTGAACCAGTCAGCTGAGAGTAGCTTTGATTTGCTGAAGCATTGTTACCACCATATTGTATAGGCACACTCTTTCCTCCAATGCTTTTAATTAATATACTTTCTTCACCTAAAAATTATATATATATATATATATATATATATATATATATATATATATATATATATATATATATATATATATATATATATATATATATATATATATATATATATATATATATATATATATATATATTTTTTTTTTTTTTTTTTTTTTTTTTTTTTTTAAGATAAATAGTTCACATCTCACGGGCATTGCCCTATTCGAGGAGAGGAACTTTCTAGGTAGTATATATACCTAGGATCCCGAAGTGGGATCGAACCGGCGCCCTCAAGCACGTGAGTCAATCACTTTACCGTTTGAGCCACGGTAAACGGCAAATATATATATATATATATATATATATATATATATATATATATATATATATATATATATATATATATATATATATATATATATATATATATATATATATATATATATATATATATATATATATATATATATATATATATATATATATATATATATCTCGAAAGATGCAATTTTAGTGAGGGAAATTGTTGAAATTTATGAAATAATTAAACTTTCAAGGTATTTAGAAGAATTTAAAAAAAAAAAAAAATTTTTTTTCCAATTATTTTAAAATTTTAAGAGATTAAAAATAAATTAATAAAAAAAAGGAAAAAATATGAAGAAAAAATATAGGTTTCTTCTAACTGAATATGGATAATGAAATGGTTTGTACTACCGTGACGTACTTATTATATATATATATATATATATATATATATATATATATATATATATATATATATATATATATATATATATATATATATATATATATATATATATATATATATATATATATATATATATATATATATATATATATATATATATATATATATGGGTTAAAACCCTGTCAGTGGGATCAGCATATTTCGTAATCTGGTCTTAAAAGTCCTTCTCCTAAACTGCTCTAAAATGTCATATTTTTCGGCTCATTGGTTTCAGTGCCAGTCCTTGAGTTTTATTTAAACTCCAAGGGAGGGAGGGTTTTCACTCTTTCAGTGAGACTAGCACCTTCTTCATCTAACCTCTCAACACTTTCTCAAAGAGCTTTCCAGATCATCATGCTTCTTGGAGCTATGGTTTCCCACGGAGTTGTTGCAAGCAGTTAGCAATAATTATAGGGCCGGTTGCTAGTCCTGTTGCCCTTGTTTCTGACACTCTTTGTATGATCCAACCCTGTCGCCTAATCCAAACTCACGTTTTTTAAGTTTTTTATTCTTAATATTAGTGTTGAATTTTCACTTAAGTCCAAAGTATATTATCAAAGATTTGTTGCTCCCCCCATAGATTTTGAAAAACAACTTAATTGAATTTTATTTAATTTGTCTTTAGAAAATGCTGATATTTTAAGTCTAAAATTCATATTTTAAATCTGTTAAGAAATTTAATTTAATAATTTAACTTAATTTAACATTTAAAAAAGACGTGAAAAACTTACTGCTCGTTGCTACCAGATTTCTTTTCAAAGCCATATTATTAAGATCGATTCTCAGACATTGTTGGGCTATTTCAGTAAAAAGACTAGAGTCCCGACAGGCTGCAGGTGCTAATACTCTCAAAAGAGAATGAAGTTCTCTGGCACCCATTCCACTGGAGCCTCGGGCAGAAAATCCCACAACCTAAACAATTGTAAGCAATATACATCAAATTAGGAAAAACAGGAACATCTTCAAACTAAAATGCATACTATACTATATATTAAACTGAAAACATATATAATTTCTAATTTAACGTAATTTTCTTAACATTCAAGAATCTGATCTTACCTTCCTCATTGTATTTCGCAAGGTATTTGGTTCTTCAAGAACATGACGCATTAGTAATGCAGCTAAACTATGAAAGCCCCAAAATGAACTACTTTCATTTAAATTTAATAAAGTACGAACACCTCCTAGGTTAGCGAATAAACAAGCATAACTCCATTCTCGAGTGATTCTTAAGCAAAGTCTCATAAGAGCGTGAAGTGTGTCTGGGTCGATACAAAGCTTCATGAAACCAACACAAGCTCTGACCATTCTTTCTTTATGACTGTCAATAAAACCTTTAATTATCAGAGGAAGGTCTTCGGCGGGAGATTTTTCCTCTTCTTTATTTTCAGGGTTTGGATCGGGTAATTTTGATTTATCATCTTTCAACCCTTCTTCACATTCCATTTTTTCTGACGATTTATCAATATTTTTCGAGTTCCTTGGATTTTGTTAATTCCAAAGGCTGTTCACTTTCTTTTACGACATCCATTTTGGTATTATTACTTATGGTAGCGTTTTCTTCTTCGTTTTTTATTTCAGATTCAACGGATTCGGCGCTATTTTTCTTTAATTCTTCAATGTATTTTTCACTTATACTAATCATAACTGGGCGACGATTTCCGGTTTCTTCATTAACCTGCAATATATATATATATATATATATATATATATATATATATATATATATATATATATATATATATATATATATATATATATATATATATATATATATATATATATATATATATATATACTTAACTCTATACAAATACGAAATCAATATTAATCGTTTTATCAAAAATTTTTACTATGAGCTTCCATAAGTAATAAAAGAGCATTATCAAACGAAAGTTTAAACTTAATCATAAATGAAACAACAATTCTTATTAATGAAACAGATGACAAAACAAAGAACAGGTTTTTAGATAAGAAAAATTAACAGAAAAGAAAGTGAAACGAGTAATGAAAGATAAGAGAGCACTAATAGAGAAAACTGAAATCAGAAAATTGTCAACTATGAAAGTTTTTTTTTCTTTTACAAATTAGATAAGGGGAAGAATGCAGTGTTACAAACTAGTTTCGTATTTTTATTATTTAAAAAGTTCTGAAATTTAATATTAAATACTATTAAAAGTTGTATTTAAATTTATGTATAGTCTGGAATGCTTTTAGAGAAAGGCTAACTTGCTATTTCCTGAAAAATATATTCATATATACAATATCTCGGTAGCAAAAGTCTTTACACAAGCTGAACAGCAGGAGCAGAAAGACTTTTGCTGTTCAGCTATTGTAAAGACTATTTTACTATTGAAAAAATTTTATATACGAAAATACCTTTCAGGAAACAGCAAATTATCTTCTTTAAAAGCAATATCAGACTATGCACAAATCACACAAAAAATATGAGCGCACGTACACAAACATTAAATCAAGCAGAGAAAGAAAACATTTTGTTATCACTAAATATCAAGCTTATCAAAACTGATTTATAAAATAAGAATTCAAGTAATGCGGTCAGTGTTTGAAACTATAACTGTAAAAAAAATTATTTCCTGCAAAGAAGAAAGTATTACTATGAACTAAATTGGCTTATTTTAAGAAGTTATTACAATTAGCGATTACTTAATACTCACTTGAAGCATTGTATGAAACTGAATTGTGTATTTTCTTCGACTATTCACTATTCTAACACTACTTTCACCAGCCCAATATGCATCATCTATAATTTTATTGTTGCTTTGTGTATATCCATACCATTTCACTTGACTAACATCAAACCATTTCCAAACATGATTAGTAACCTGAAATATATTACCAGAACAGGAATTAAACTTGTAGTCTTTTTCAGTCTAGGTTAAAAATTCACATTAAATATTTTATATATATATATATAATATATATATATATATATATATATATATATATATATATATATATATATATATATATATATATATATATATATATATATATATATATATATATTATTACAGTTGTTATATAATCTAAACAGAATGAGCTATGTTTACAAGCAAGTTCGCATACAAAATATATCTTAAAATTCTGCTTCACTATCCCTTAAAATATCTGTGCACCATCCAACGGCAGTGAAATCCAAGATGACACTCACTCCACAGCAAGTTGCAGATGCTGATCAATTGGTTGATTCCAGAACTAACTGCTGGTGGGGGTTCCTACTTTTTTTGCAGCAGGATAGGGCACGGCCATTCTGGCATTACTCTGTTCACAAATTTCCCAACGAGCACCCGAATAACATATGGACTAGTCGCGCAGCACAAAGAATAGGGTTTCTGCAAGTGTATGTACCTCCTCTATCAAAAAAGAATGATCTTCGAAGAACGAATCACTGTAGCTGTATTAGTGATGGCATCCGCATCCGCATCCGCATGCGCGGATGCGGAACATCCGCACAAAAATCAACATCCGCATCCGCATTTTCGAAAATCAACATCCGCATCCGCATCCGCACTTTCGGAAATTCAACATCCGCATCCGCATCCGCACTTTCAAAAATTCAACATCCGCATCCGCATCCGCACTTCTCCAAAATTCGACATCCGCATCCGCAAATTAGAAAATATGACATCCGATCCATCACTAATATATATATATATATATATATATATATATATATATATATATATATATATATATATATATATATATATATATATATATATATATATATATATATATATATATATATATATATATATATATATATATATATATATATATATATATGCGAATTGTAGATCAAGAGTGAGGGTGAAGAGAGAATTATCGGATTGGTTTAGCATAGGAGTGGGATTGAGACAGGGGTTTGTAATATCTCCATGTTATTTAATCTATTGATGAATGGTTTACTTAGAAAAATGGAGAGAGAAGGGAAGAGTATTACGTTGAGAAATATGGAGGGTGAATGTGAAGTGAATGTTTTACTTTTTGCAGATGATGCGGCATGTGTTGGTGGCAGAATCTGGAGAAAAGATGAGAATACTTGTGAGAGAGTTTGAAGGGAAATGTGCAAACACGAGATTGAAATTCAATCCAGCGAAGAATAAAATTATGAGGATTGGATGTGGGGATGAGGAAATGTGGAGGGAGGAATTGGTTTGTAGAAGTGTGAGAATGGAAACTTGAGGAGGTGAATGAATTCAAATATCTAGTAATGTTGGGTGGAAGGTAAGGGTAGGACGGAAAAAGGAATAAAGAACAGAGTGGTAGAAGGAATGAAAGTATTGGGGGGGCCTAAGAAAAGTATGGAAGAAAGGAAAAATTTCGAAAGAAATAAAGATAAGAATGTTTGAATGCATGTGTTCACCTTCTGTATTGTATGTGTGTGAAACATAGACGATAAGTGCTCTGTCGAGAAAAAGTTTCAATGTCTTTCAGATGAAAGATTTGAGAGCGATATATAAATTGAGAAGGATTGATAGGATTAGAAATGAAAGAATAAGGGAGATGTGTAAATGGAAGAAGGGTGTAATTGGTAGAGAGGAGGAGGATGTGCTAAAATGGTTTGGACATATGTGAAGAATGAAAGAGAACAGAATGGTTTGCAAGGTACGTAGATCCGATGTAGATATGGGAAGGGTAGGGGGAGGGGAAGGCCGAAGTGGAGATGGATGGATGGAGTGAGAGTTTTTTTGATGGAAGGAATTTGAGTTTAGACGAGGGTAGAAGATTTGTGGAGACAGAGATGGCGGGAGGTGATGAAAGCGTTGAAAGGTAAGAATAGTTATGTTTGTAAGGGAATTGTGGCGGGCACCACCTCACGAAAGTGGGAAAGGTGATAGTGAAATATATATATATATATATATATATATATATATATATATATATATATATATATATATATATATATATATATATATATATATATATATATATATATATATATATATATATATATATATATATATAATTAACATCCGCATCCGCATCCGCATCCTCATCAAAATTAACATCCGCATCCGCATCCTCATCAAAATTAATATCCGCATCCGCATCCGAACTTTTCGAAAATTCAACATCCGCATCCGCATCCGCACTTTCAAAAATTCAACATCCGCATCCGCACTTTCGAAAATTCAACATCCGCATCCGCATCCGCACTTCTCCAAAATTCAACATCCGCATCCGCATCCGCATCCGCAAATTGGAAAATATGACATCCGATCCATCACTAAGCTGTATACTCTATTATACCGGATATGATGCAAAGTGTGATCCGAGTGTTTATGATATCCACCATACCATATTAACCATCACTAATCTTTCTCCTTATGCTGTAAAACTCTTTCCTCCTCTGGGTTCCTCCGATCACCTTATCTTTGCATCTTTTTCTATCACATCAAGTCTTCCCGCATGAAAGACCCCCTTCTACTGAAAGGAAACGTTTTCTCGTGATCTTTCTTGGAAAGATCACATTACTTCTCTTTCCAAACAAGCTTCTAAGAGGTTGGGTGTTCTGAGGTGCCTTCAGAATTACTTCACGACACCCCAGTTGTTGCTCTGTATAGGAGTGTTGTTCGCCCCTGTATGGAATAGGTTTCACACATCTGAGATGATTCCACTCATACAGCTCTCCTTGAGAAAGTGGAGTCTAGGGCTTTTCGTCACATCAACTCTCCCGCTCTTACTCTCTCCAATCTCGTTCTGCCCGTCAAATTGTTGCGTCACTCTTAATTTACTATCGCTATTACAACGAACACTGCTCTTATGAACACTCTCGTTGCATACCTCCTCCATTGAGAAGAGCTCGTGTGACACGGATTTATGCACAGTCTGATCCTTTCTCTGTCCAACTCTCAAATCCCAGACTTAACTGCTATGCTCAATCTTACATATACTCTACTGGTAAAGTCTGGAACACACTCCCTTTATCTGTTTTCCCAACTTCTTTTGACTTGCATACTTTCAAACGCCGTGTATCTGGACATGTTGGCCTCCTTCGATTAGGATAAGATTTTTCCAACTCCAGTGGAATTTGGTAGGTCTCCAGCCTTTGCCCACTAGATTTTTAAAAAAAATGTATATTCCAACAAAGTTACGTTCTGAATATATTGTGGTATTATATATATATATATATATATATATATATATATATATATATTATATATATATATATATATATATATATATATATATATATATATATATATATATATATATATATATATATATATATATATATATATATATATATATATTAATTACCTTCTTCACTGCAGCACGTCTCTTTGTAGCCACTGACAACTTTTCATATAAGTCTAGCAACAGCATGGCAGGTGCCAACCATTTTGGTGTGCGAGTTGAATCATCCTCCTTTTCTCTAACACCGTCTTTGGAATCTTTATTAGATGATCTTTTATCTTCTTTGGTTGATGAGGATGATGACGTAAGAATTTGGGGATTAGCAGTTAACACCTCTTGAGCAGAGCAGAGAAGACCTATGAGAACATCGACCAAATTGATTTCTTCCAATTCTCCTGCACAGCCAGTTTTCATTTCCTAAACAATTAATATTATATATAATATATTTTATATATATATGTATATGTATATGTATGTGTATATATATATATATATATATATATATATATATATATATATATATATATATATATATATATATATATATATATATATATATATATATATATATATATATATATATATATATATTGAATCTAATAAACGTGCATTATACTTACTTCAAATAAGAGGGTAACTAAGTGCAAACGAATGGCAAACTTAAGGGCTGTCTCTGAGTAGCACAGATACTCAGCTGTTTTTGAGGAATTTTCTTGATTAGCAATCCACGTCAATTCAGATGCTTGGTCACTTATCTAAAAACATTAAATTGAAACAATTTACAAATGTGTGAATTAGTTTAAAACAAACATTTATTAAATTTCAACAATTTATTCACAACACCTGAAATCATCTTGGAAACTTTCATTTTTATAGCCTTTAATGTTATTTCTTATTGTACTCCTTAAGTGTCACTGAATATCTCGCAAATAATCAACAGCTCTCTTTCCCTTTTAAATATTAACTTTCACCTTTTATCTATAATTGAGAGAAACCGGAAATCTATCAAAATTCTTCCGAGAAAAAATTCAAGCTAATGCAAAAGAGATTTTACACCCCATTGATGTAGTTCTTAAGAGGAGGAGTAGGATATATTATTAAGATAAAAAAAAACATTGTTTATCTTTTCAAAATATTTTGAATTTGGTTCAAAATTTTCCCAAATATTAAGTTTCTTTAATTACAATTTGGGGTAAATATTCTATTGTTGAGTATACTATATCTTCATTCAGAAGATCTAACTCCTGCAACTCCTAACACTTGATTTATCAAATCTCTTCATTTTTATTTCCCTTCTGAAAGCGGTTGCATAGAAATTAATTTTGTCATGGTTTTTCTTCTACCTCTTATTAAGATCTCAAATTTTCCTTTAAAATTTGATTTTAGCCATTCCACGTATCTGATTTCAATTAACCTACAGCTATACCTCTACAACAGCAATTCTCAACCTGGGGGGTCGTAATGACATACAGTGGAGTTGCTGTGGAGGGTTACAAAAAAATAAAACGCTTATGTGCAAAAAAAAAAAACTTTTTCAAACCCTTTCATAGTCTTGGCTCACATTTAAGATGCAAGCAAGGATTAAACCACGAAATTCGTACTTTGTTCAATTTTGAAAATTCATTTGAAAAAAATTTTAAAACTAATTTTTTAAAAAAATATTGGTAAATATTTTAAATTTATTACTCAACTGTATGATAAATATCCCAATCTGCACTTTTTAATTTGACACTTGTCAGGCATAAGAGGTAATTAGGGGGTCATGAAATTAACTTTGTTTTGGCTTTTAAGGAGGTCGCGAGGCTAAAAGGGTTGAGAAACACTACTCAACAATATTAATCTTGATGAATAAAATCTGTCATAACAGTTTAACTTTTTTTTTGATGATTACTTATAAAATTTAAATTTCAAATTCAGAAGAAAAAAATTCATAATCTTACAACAAAAACAAAAATTTCCCATCCTAATACAAGTGTAGTCAAATTTTAAGCAAAAGTATTTTATTTTACCTGAGACATAAGGGTTTTTAACATGTTCCCTCTCCAGGTGGTACCATTTCGTGCAACACATGTTGATAATAATTCACAAACTTTATAAACAAGCTGAGGCTGAAAGTCAAGTTGATTTAAGCAGCCTTCAAGAACTGTAGATGTGAATTCATCTGAAAGATAAAAATTTCCCTTACTAACCTTTAAGGTATGCAATATTAATTTTAAACCAATATTTGTTTTAAATTTAACTAAATTCACGCAAAAGTAATAAATTTTCCTTCCACACACAAGAATACTAATTATTTTTTTAAAGTATATTTTATTAGTTATCTCAACAAGTATAACACACACTATATGTTTAGTATTGTCTATAAATCAAGAAATTATGGAAACGCGTTAGTAGTTGGAAGCTCGACTAATTTTTCGAAACTAAAAAATCTTAGACTCTCTTCAACAAATACTATGTGCATAAAAATTATTAATCTTAAAATGCGAATCAATGACAGTCCAGTCAAAATTTACCTAGCTTTTCTTTGCTTAACGGCTCTTCATCATCAACGTTATTAGAATCTGATTGAGATTCACCAGTAGTAGGTTTACTAGTAGGAGGCTGATGGGATTCCCTTAAAGACATTGCAACTGCCTGTAACCATTGGTCATCTTCTGAAAAATCCATGTCTCCATCACTCTAAAAACAGAATTTAAAAATTATATATATATATATATATATATATATATATATATATATATATATATATATATATATATATATATATATATATATATATATATATATATATATATATATATATATATATATATATATATTAAAAAGTCCGTAATATCAAGAATTGTTCAAATTACGAGGAAGTACAATGCACTATGAAAAAAGTGGTGATTCATGTAGTTACTTCAGCATTCCTTCTAAAACAAGGCTTCAACAATAAAAGAATAAAAAGAAAGCCTATGAACAAATAAACATATGGAAAATAAGAACCTACTAAAAATTTATTATTATTCAAACTAAATAGTTATTTTTAAACTGATATAGGTAAGAAAAGAGATTTACTTAAATATTAAAACTTTTCAATAATATTTTCTAATGATAAACACCTACAACTATTGATTACGTAAAGTATTTTCATTAAACTACACCAAATGTACTCTCTGGCAGTAAAAACTAACTACAGAAAATTAAATGTAAAGAATGTTTCCAGTTTAAAAAGAAAAAAACCAGTTACATTTTAACTTAATTACCAATATATATATATATATATATATATATATATATATATATATATATATATATATATATATATATATATATATATATATATATATATATATATATATATATATATATATATATATATATTACTTACTTGTGAGCCTAAGGGATTACTCAGAAGAAACTCCGTCGCTTGCTCTAAGGAATTTGTATGACTAATTGCTTCTAGACATCTGTCTTGGGGAAAACCCATGTCCAATAAGGCTTGAAGATAAGGATATGAAAGGTCAGAAGTATTTGATGTAGAACCACTTGTTCCGCCAGTTGCGGGAGGTACACTATAAGCCAACAATAAAGGTCTTGTATCTGTTCCTGATCTAGAACTTGAGGTCACTGGGGTTTGAATCTGGTCTTGCATTAGAAGTTGTAGGTTCAGATGTAGTCAAAGCGGGTGTAGTTGAAACAGCAGTTGAATCAGATGATGATGGCGTAGTTTCGCTTACTGTTGTAGTTGTGGTAGAAGTTGAGACAGTAGTTGTTGAAGTAGCTTCAACTTCAGAAGCCAAAGTACACTGAATCGTACGTGCGTCTCTTACCAATGAAGTAGAATAAGATATAGGATGGGGATCAGGAACAGGAACTAAGCCATGAACAGTAATATTACTTGCTTCAGTATTGGTGGAAGTAGAATTACTTTTTTCTTTTTCTAATTTTTCTGCTATTTCTTTTTCTCCTTTCAAAATGGAACAAAGAATCACTAGTACCGATTCAGATATTTTAACACCATAATTTTTCAATGGCTTCTTATTCCACAACTTCATTACGGACTCAAAGGCGAGCTAAAATATAATGGAAGTAATTTTTAAATGGAACTCAAGTTCATTCAATACAATTTTAGAAGATATGACTGCAAGTTATTATTATTATTATTATTATTATTATTATTATATATATATATATATATATATATATATATATATATATATATATATATATATATATATATATATATATATATATATATATATATATATATATATATATATATATATATATATATATAAAGTAAAAATTTTACCACAACATTACTATAATTAGTACTGCCCAAAACACTAACCTTATGAATCTGAATAAGGAATTTTAATGGACAAAACCCAAGCTTTGCGGGTAGAGAGTGGGGGGATTCTATCATCGTTTTTGGATTCACCAACTTTTCTAATAAAAACAGCCAAGTATCAAGAAATTCTCCTGTGCCTTCAGGAAGAGATTTTTGGTCTTTGCTGTCCACTTTGGAATCAGATTCTTTAACATTTTCGTCCAAACTGATAGCCCAATTAAATATATCGAAAAACGCTAAAGAGAAAAAAAAACAAATTATTAAATTAAGTTTAAAAATCAATAAAATTACTGTCAAATTATTAAAAAAATTATAAAAATACATTTTTAATAAGAAAAAGATATTTTTCCTGAAATTACATTTGAAAAATAGTAGAGAATAAACAAAACACTTTTGAATAAGCAATGTAATGGAAATCAAAAGTTGGCAAAATTATTATTTCCAAACAACTTTTTCATTCTCCCCTATCAACAATATATCAAATTATAAACCTTACAGAAAATTTTTTTTTCCTCTTAAAACAAAAATGTAAATAAAATATTTGAATATACATAAAAAATCAATTGACCAGGAAGTGATTTTGCAAATTCTTTAAATATTTGCTTTTTTACTGTCATTTTACATCCCCAAGATTTATTTCTTGCTATCTTTAAGGAACTAAAAAAATGAAATAAATTTGAAAATAAAAATAAAAACACTTTAAAATTGAAAATCCTCGTCACATTTGTAAGATATTTTTACTTAGAAAAGCAACTGATAGTCGTTATGAAGGTTTAAAAAGAACAATCTAGCAATTTTGATAGGCAATTTGAGACTAGTAGTCACTGAAAGTTAGAAATCCTATAATAACTGCACTTCAAAGAATAATAATCTGGGTCTAGCAACAAGTTGGGAAGTATTCAATGATGATCAAGCACATACTTGATATAAACTTTTTTGATAAAGATAATCTAAATGTTACATTATCTGCTTTTTCACCCTTTCATTGCTACAAGTAATATAAGCTAAGATTTTCGTTCTTGATTCATTCTTATGATTGGAAATATTTTAGATTTCCACAAAAAAAATTTATTTACTATATAAAAAGAAAGAATAACAAACACTCATCGGAATAACTTATTCTCTCTCTTCAATCTGAACAAATGAAGGCTTCTTCGTAAATATTATATGTTCCAAAATAAAGGATAATTGTTGATGGCACCGAATACTTAATGAAGGCAAAATTTGCAACCAGAAAAAAATTTATCAAAGAAAATTTTGTTCATCAATAAATAAATTTCCAACGTTAAAGGGGGACACTATGTGAGCTAGCAATTTAAACAAAGATAGCTGACCACAGGAAGATAGTATTTTCAAGTATCATCATCTAATTCAGAACCAGATTATAAGAAATGGACATTCAAAAGCAAATCAATATCACTTAAAGTAAATAAAGATTCTGTTAATATAAAACAAAAAATTTAAATAATGTTAATTGATAAAAAGGAGGAAAAAAATATGGTCCACTGAAATCATATTCTTGATAATACAATAGCTAATTCACTGTGTGTGATAGTTATACCAGCAACCACACAGAGGGGTTGCTCTATCATCGAATCAGGTCGACACATTAATCATTTTGTAAATTACATTTAATCTGAGAAGAAAAGAGTACCAAATTCCCTTGCCAGATCTATTTCAATTTATTTCCTGTTAATAAATTTTATTTTTGTAAGCTAAAACTTTTGAGAATTTAGAGAATTTTTTAGTATGCAAATAAAACTTTAGAAAATTAAGAGAATTTTTTGTTTAATATGAAAAACTGTACTATAGTTATTTTTAGCTTTTCATTTGTATGTTCAATAAGTGCCTAAAAGTTTTAAATTGTATATTAAAAAATCATAATAGAATAGTTCAGACATACTGAAATTAATAGTTAATAAAATTTTTACTTCATAGTTTACTTTATGATGAAATGACTTGTTTTCTTAATAATCCATAAACTAAATTGATTTACATTAATGAAAACACTGGAATTCTAGTACTGACTTCTGACTCGGCAAAAATATATAAAAAATTTTAAGGTCAAATTTTTAAAAGTAAAATACAAGCATTTGTAATATTTCCTATTATTCAGTTAAGGAAATGTTCAGGATTGATAAATAAAATACAAATTAGTATTATGCAAACCTTTGAGGCCTTGAGATTTAACAAAATGCTGAAGCATCAGATGGTAAGGCATCTTCTTGTCATCAAAGAGCATTGGATTTGTAAATCTTACAGAACAAATAAGGAAAGTAAGTCTAAATTTTGGGAATGGAGAAGTGGGAGGAGGCAACCATGAAAGCCCAGAATGTAACACATTTGCAAGAGCATTAGCAACTGCTATAGCAGCAGCTGAGGGTGGTGGTAATGGAGTAGTAACTTGCTGCCCTCTCCGCTGCCTCAAAGGAGAACCTACACACAACTGAAATTAAAAAATTAAAATTCAAACAAATTAAAAAAAAAAAAAGTTTCCCTAGAAACAAAAGGGTTCCTAAATGTTTCAAAACTTAAAAAGTTAACCCACTTTTAATATCTGATTTGCTGATTTGCTATTATGCATGAGGCTTCTGATTCTGAACTTCTTAGCTACACTGATATACAAAATACAGGGTCCTATATTTTGAAAACAACGTAATTTGAGTTTTTGAAATTCATCCTTAACATGATGATTTGGAAGCTTCTTCGTTCTTATGATTTTGCCTCTGATCGCCAATATAGCTTTTGTAAGGAACACTGGAATGCTGATCCTTTTCTTCTTTCCCGACTCTTGGTCCTCCACTCTATAAATCTTTTTCTCTGGTGTTAAAACATACTTAAAGCCTTTGAAAGAGTGTGGCATAAACCTTTGATTTTTGAACTTCCTCTTTTGAATGTTTATCCTTTTCTCTGATTTGCTTTCCAGCTTGTTCTATAGCTAATGTTGTAGAGGGCCAGAATTTTATCTTTTAAATCTATATAGTTGTATTCCTCAGGGTTACATTCTACCCCCAACCTTTCTACTTTTCATTAAAATAGCCTCCATCCATTACTTGCACTATTATGCAAATGACTCTACCTATCTTTAATATTTTCATTTTCAAAGACCACACACAAAATTACAATCTATGGTCTTTCTCGAATTTATAATTGTGGCATAGAAAATTACGATTTTTCAATAACTCAAAAACCCAGTTCCTTCATCTATCTATTAGACAATCTTCCACACATTTTCAAAAATATAA
>SEYY01003966.1:52500-75000 GCA_009176605.1 Armadillidium nasatum
GACCTCTTCTTCCTTTCCTGTCAATTGTGGTGTTCTTCAGGGTTCTG
Organism: Armadillidium nasatum; assembly: GCA_009176605.1. NCBI lineage: Eukaryota > Metazoa > Arthropoda > Malacostraca > Isopoda > Armadillidiidae > Armadillidium > Armadillidium nasatum. The sequence continues at coordinate 52,548 of SEYY01003966.1, forward strand.
TTTTATCTCCAACTTTATTCTTACTTTTCATTAACAATATTAACTACACTTCTAACTCTGTTCACCCTTATACTGATGACTCGACTCTCCATTCTTCTCATTTCAAATCTGCTCCCTTTTGCTTCTGGAGTTGCTTCTCATCTTCAACTTTCCAATTCAATTCTTGCTGATCTGGATGAAATTTCTGGGTGGGGTCATAGAATCCTTGTGAAATTCAACTCTTTAAGAACTCAACTTCTTCACATCTCACTCTCAAAAACACTTCCCATGCCTTTCCTATTGTTTTGGAAACCACATACCACAATGGTAATTAAGGCAGCCTCTAAGAAGCTGGGAGTACTATTCAGGTTGCGAGAATTTTTTTTCTGGGTAGTTATTCAAATTATATAAGGGTCTTATTCACCCTTGCATGAAGTACAGTTTAAAATTTTTTTAATTTTTTTTTTTGTGAGGGGAGGGGGAGAGGGGGTGGCTCCAGTTCAACCACTCTCTTGGATAGGGTTGAGTCCAAGGCTAAAAGTTTAATAAACTATCCCCTACTTTCAATCTCTCTTGACCCTCTATCTCTGCAACGTGACATTGGTGCTTTATCTCTTTTCCATAGGTACAACAATGGAAGGTTCTCAAGGATATTGGCCTCTCGCATTCCACCTCCATTCCGTCACCCTCGTTGCACTAGGGGTTCCGTGCTTTCGCACAAACTGTGTGGATGCTAGAAACCCCAGGCTAGACAGTTATGGTGACTCCTTATTTCCAGCCACCACTGTTCTGTGGAACTCTCTACCATTATCTATTTTTCCTCCTGCATTTAAACTTCCTTTCTTCAAGGCTTCCGTCTGCACCCACCCGAGAAATGTGAGCTAGGTTCTGGGTGAGTTTTTTTTTCCTTTTTTCTCTATTGCATACAGATTTATTATAAAAAGCTTTATTTATAAAGCTATCTGAATAGAAAAGGGATCTGAAAGTTCTTATGTAATTTAGTTCATCCCTAAGAGAGGAAGGGGAACAGACTTTTAATGGTCAAACATATTGTAATGAAACAATGCCCATTTTTGAATGAAGCGAATGAGCCTTGTTGCATCACAATATATCAGAGAATTAAAAATCTGTTCCCCTTCCTCTCTTAGGGTTGAGCAAAATTTCGTAAGAAAAACTTTCAGATCCTTTTCTATCCAGACAGCGTTATAAAGCTCTTTCTCTCTCTCTCTCCTTTTATTATATATATATATATATATATATATATATATATATATATATATATATATATATATATATATATATATATATATATATATATATATATATATATATATATATATATATATATATATATATATATATATATAATATATATATAAAAACGAAATACCCAAATACTAAGTAATTAATGCTTACTTGTCTAATATCAGTTTGTCCTGTCCTACAAACATGAACTAGCATCATGATGTAGGCATGAACAGCACTCAGTGTGTGAAGTAGAGGAGTACTCTGAGGAGAGTTTGTAGGCTTCTACAGGATTTTGAGCTGACGCTAGTTCTCTTAATAAGACGGAACCACCAGGAGATGGCAATGGTTCATGAAGTGGTGCAAGTGCTTCCAGTTTTTCATGAAGGCACTGAAGACCTTGTTCTAATACTCCGCTTTCATGTGCCAAATTCTAAATAGAATGGAAAAATATATTAGTTTGTTACGCAACTTGTGTTTTATTTTTGCTCAATTTAAATTTGACTTACCAATATCGATTTACAAACTGAAGCTACAGATTGGCAAGCTTGAGAAACGGGAAAATCAATTGGTAAGTTTGGTAACCCAAGTATTCCAAGCAAAGGGACAAGACCCTTCTGGGAAACAAATTCTTTACAATGATCATCAGTAGAATTATTACTAAGAATGGCATCAACAAATTTCATAACATTTAGAACATAGTCCACTAATGGTACAGGTCTTTTATCTCCTGAGGGTGCTTCTTCAATTGAACTATCCTGATTACCAAGTGTTCCCGCAGTTGATGATACTCCAGTATCCCTTTCTTCTTCCTCCTCCTCTTCCTCATCACTTGAATTATCATTTGTTGATCTGAATATTAATATATAATTTTAATATTAAAAAAAAAAACTTATTACCTAAATGTGGCTTACAAGCAATATGTAATAATTTAAACACAACATTCCATGAAAATTTTGTATTTACCATTTTTCTTTTTTTAAAATCACTTCAGTTTTAAAAACAAAATATAAAGGAGCAAAAGAATATTCTTGCCAATCTTTGGAAGATACATTACGGTTTTAAATTTAATTTACTTCGAGGTTGTGCTTGGAAACTTACTGGGTAATATATCTAAAATCATTTATAGCTTATTCACAGGTATTTGAGAAAAGGTATAACAACTATAATCTTAACCATTTTGGGGTTGAAAAATTTAAAGTGGTTTTTCTATCATTTGCCACAATTAATTGTTGGTAAATTTATTATATATATATATATATATATATATATATATATATATATATATATATATATATATATATATATATATATATATATATATATATATATATATATATATATATATATATATATATATATATATATATATATATACCTTGACGTTGGTAAGAGAGACTGTTCTGATTTAGGAGATGCTTTCCAACAAACATAATGGGTATCACTTCCTAGCAAACACACTTCTTCCAACAACTATAAACGAGAAATTTCATTTAAATATTTTTAAATATTTTCAATAAATATGCCAACAAAGAAATAAGACCAATTAAATTAAATATTTCACAAAAGGAAAAGTCTGTAAATTTAGATATAGGCTAAATAAAATCTATAAAAATAAATGTACACAAACCTTAACAATGGCAAACATTGCCTGTGTTTTCAAACTTGGCTGATGCCTCATAAGCTCATCCATTGCATTCCCTAAGTTCGATGCTGTGTCACCCATGGGATCTGATGATTTTCTTCGTCTCATTGCTGGAAGATAATCTGGTGATAAAAGGACCTTGAAAAGTCTTTCAAAAGGCTTACATGCTACAAAAGCTTGCAAACCTCGAGAGTTAAGACATAAAGCACTGAACACATTAGGGAGAGATGCAAGAACCTCACGGGTGGCGGGTACCTGAAATGAAATCATAAATGGAATTACAAACTAAACAATGAATAGCTTGAAATAACTGGCAAAAATATTTTCAGTGTTTAGCTAACATAATCAAATACAAATTATTTTTTATAATTTTGCATCAAATTTGCGCAGTGTTTGTCATCATTTTAATATATATATATATATATATATATATATATATATATATATATATATATATATATATATATATATATATATATATATATATATATATATATATATATATATATATATATATATACAAAATAATTCATATAAAACTTACATCTTTAACTAGAAGGGCATGAAGAACAACGTCTGTTAACCCATTATCTTGTAGAGAAGATAATAAAGATGGTTCTCCAAATACATACACAGTTACGACATCGGTTGCCAGTAAAAATAAAGAAGGACCATAATATTCTGCATTACTTATTATGTGCTTTAGAGAGCTTGGCAATGAGCTCTCCATTAGATGCCTCATACTTTCACTAAATCCAGGATCCTGAATATCTTTCTTTAAAAAGTTTAACATAGACTTCAATAAAGCTGCTCTTTGAGGTAAGCATGTTGGACTACTTTTAGGTTGACAATCTGTCCCTTTTGAGGTAGAGGGTATTTCACCATCTAAAGCAGACACATTTGAAGAGGTGTTAGTTACAGTATCAACAAGATCAGGCTGAGGAGTTTGTGACTGCTCTTCAACAGATTCAGTAACATCCATTGGAGACAAAGAATTATCTCTTGTTTCAACTTCAGCTCCTCTCATTTCTGAATCACTTCCTTCAACTGCTGTTTCACTAGTTCCTCGAGGTGTAGAATTGCTGGTACTACCTTCTGTACCTAAAGGAGTGGGCAACTGAATGACAAAGGGTTGCTCCTTGCGGCATTCATTAACTTCAAGCTGAAATTTAAAGAGAAAATTATCAAACAATTAGAAATCGAAGACTTAAATTACAAAAGTTTTTGAAATACTTACTTCAAGTCGTTTAATAAATGTATTAAGTCCTCCATGATTTTGAAATGCATTCATGTCTAGATTCGTAATAAGGTCAATAACTCGCACAGCTCTTGTTACAAACTGGAAATGAATAAAGATAATCATTAAATTTCTTCTTTTACAAATCGCTCATTAGACAATAAACAAAAACCTTAAGTATTTCTTACTGTAATGTGATCGGGCTCCGATCCAACCCATGAAACAACAGATAATAAACTTTCCATCATTCCACACGACACCAAAGCCTCTCCGCCAGCCTCGTAACTAGCTAAATGATACAAAAACGAAAATAAAGAAGTTGCGAGAGGTGCAGGAAATGGATTAGGTTCTATTGACGTTGTTGAAGTAAGAGTCGAAATACACGAGCGAACTAATACAGGTAAGAACCCATGATAAGATGAAGCTCCCGTGACATCAATAATTGTCGATAATCTGAAAACCCATTGAAAACTAGTTGGCAAATTAAATTAAAAACACCGAGGTTTCATGCTTATGATTTCAAAAATTACTCTTCAATCATCACCTATTATTTGCAACATTAAATTACAAATCTAATGTTTAATCCCAGTACATTGTTACAAACATGATTTCAATGATATATATATTTTAAATCTGACATTTTACAAAAATAACACTAACCATTTTTTTAAAAAAAATTTTAAAATCAAGTTTTTTAAAAATAACTAAAAATAATTTAAAATTTATTTTAGCAAAACTTACTTGGGAAAATTTGGATATCTTTCTAAATGAATAATAGATGTCAATGTCCTTAGAGTAGCCGCCTTTATTTCAGTTAAATTAGTTTCTTTTAATTCCAAAACATCTACAAACTCATCAAGAAGCCCAGAATATAATACAGTATAGGCATTATCCTGTTTGTATATATATATATATATATATATATATATATATATATATATATATATATATATATATATATATATATATATATATATATATATATATATATATATATATATATATATATATATATATATATATATATATATATATATAATAGGATGTTTTGATGATTATGGATGGTAATAAAAGTAATAAATAATTCTTTCCTTCAATTTTTGTTTCTCTTTAAAAGTATGAAATAAAGGGAATTTATGATAATGACAAACACAATAATTATATGTATTATAAAGAGGGACAGAGAACCTACAGTCTCCCTAGTTAGATCTAAAGTAGAAGGATTGCCAGGAGGAGATACAGCAGGAAAAGGGCTGACAACATCAATGTGAACCATCTCAAAACGGTGTAATGGGATTTCTAATGGTTCTACAGGAGACTTTGTCATTGCATTTTGAAAGTCTGGCATTGGTGGTACTCCCTAACCAATAAGCTGATTTTCTTTATCCAAGATGGGCAAAAAAAAAAATAATGCGACAATGAGTCTAAGGGGCTCTGACCCCAGGATCGGGCATGCTGAAGATTGTCAAACAGCTGCCTCCTGATGGAAGCAGGAAAAAAAAAAAGGGCATGATTGAAATGTCGAAACATCACACCACACTTGAGAGGTTGCCAAGCAAAGAGAAAGGCTCACTTTAAAGCAGAGTTCTATATATGTATCCTGATGCCAAGCAGTAGAGGGTAGGTCTACAGGAATCCAGAGAAAAAGAAGGGTCAGAGCAAAGAAGAAGAATAGCAAAAACATTTTCAGAGACTTTTTACGTGAATCATTGGGGAAACATACTGTGTCAGGAAAGGAAGATGACCCTGCTTATGATCACTCTTGGCTGGAGTTTGGCTGTAAAAAGCGGCAACTAAAGGTTCATGGTCTACGCACAGGGTGACGTAACGACCCTAAATGAAGGCTGTGTAAAACAAAGAGCAAGGAGTTCACAATCGAAAGCTGAATATCTGCGCTGCGCCTCACGAAGATTCTTATTGAAGAAATCAATATGTACTGCAGTACTGCCTATCATCTGATGCAAAACGGCTCCTATATCGACTGGCAATGTTTGTGACTAGTTGGAGGTGAGTCACATCTATGTGGGAAAAAGGGAGGGAAGAAGAGAACAATGTCCTCAAAGGCACAAAGAGCTTCGTCAGCCTACGATACAGAAGAGGACTTGGCAGGATAAGCCTTTATAAGGTCCATAAACGGACAGACCAAATCCAAACATATCAAAAACCAACGAAAGGAAGCATAATCTGAAGAGTGGGGAGAGGAAGAAATTTCTGTACACTTATTTGTAGGTGTAGGAAGACCCATCAAAGACGTAAAAGTCAAGGAGGACGAAGAAGAGGTACTTGTCAAAGGACAAGCATAATGAATGCTAATGAAGAGGATGGAAGACCTGACGAAAGTGGAAAGCGTGTTCTTATTCTGAAGAAAAGAAAATAAGGTCATCCATATAAACAAATAAGAAAGGGATATCACAAAAGATAGAATCCATGCAATACTGAAAGGTGTCCCAGCGTTACAAACACCAAATAGCATAAAAATGAACTCAAAAAGACTGAATGCAGTGATGACAGCAGTTTCCTCAACATCATCTGGATGGATGAATTTGGTGGTAGGCCCTCAGAAGATCCACTTTACTAAAGACAGAGGCACCATGCAGTTTTGCGGATGTTGTGGATCAGGGGTAAAGAATATCAGTCAGGCCTAATCACAGAATTAAGGGCTTTAAAATCTCCACAAGGTCTCCACTGACCTGGTTCCTTCTTAGAGACAAGTTGAAGAGGGTAAGCCCAAAGGGATTTTGAGGGGCGGATGATACCAGCTTTTAAAATAGAAAATTCGTGCTTGGCAACAGCGAGATTGTCCTATGTTTGGCGCCTCATGGCAAAAATTTCCAGCATATGAAGAAGAGTCGAAACTGCAAAGAGGATTAAGAGGCAAAGTTATGTTAGGGAACTCACATAGTAGTTAGTCTACCAACGAAAAGGAAACAAGTGTTAAAAAGAATAGGAGTGGGAACTTCAGAGCAAGAAACAAAGCTGAAACGAAGGTCTGTTTTTGGATCTAATATGGTGAAATTCCCACAATTGATGAGTAAACCATAGTGACGAAAGAAATTAATCCTGAAGAAATATTTTTACATCTGTGACCACGAATATTCACTGGAAAAAAAACAGAATTGACGTAGACCGAAGGTAGGTGGCGAGTTCACCATAGAAAGGAATAGCAGCTATAACAGCAGTCGCATTTAAGGGTAAAAATGGGCTTAAGCAAAGGGCAATGCTGAGATTGGGTGCCTGTAACACAGACAAAGTCTATTGTCAAAGGGAGATGAAAACAGGTGTTAAGAACGACACTCCTCAAAACCAGAATCTAGCTTCCCAGGAATGAAGTCAGGAGCTGAGAAGTTGGAGTCAGAGGCCAAACGTGAGGACGGCTGAATAAAGACCTCTTTTATCTGGCCATGAACACCATGCTTTAAAAGAATGTGCTTTCTTACTGTAGCAAAAGTGATATCTTCACGCCTGTGGTCAGACTCACAAGGGGTAAATCCCTATAGGGATTTGTAATGTTGAACTATGTCGAAGGACTGAGTTGTACGAATTAGGGCCTACTACTTGAAAGACCGCGAGAAGGTTGACCCATAGCAACTGGCGCGAAGGTGGGAGTAGATGGAACAAGATACAAAATGTAGTTTGCCAGAAAACTCGAACATCCAAAGAAACATTGGTAAAAGCTGCCAACACTGTACATACCCACTCAGGCATAGCCTCTAAGAATCTCATGTGAATGAGGTCTCCACCCACGTATATACTAGCAGCTACGGCATGTATGTCAATGAAGATAATATTGTTTTTCTACAAAATGTTTATCACACAAAAGTTGCTGAAAACTCCTCCAACCTTACTCTGAAGACAAAAGAGAGCTGATCGAAGATTGTAAGCATGTAGAATTAACAGGCATCCATCCCCATGTCTAACAGATGGCCTACAACATGGAGAAATAAATGTGATTCTGGAATAAAACCCTGTACGTTCACTAGAAATCCCAGCGAGAATAATTTGAGCATTAAGAATACAGAACCAAGCACGGCAATTGCCTTCTTTAAAAGCTGGTAGTTTCCTGCAAACTTGACTAATAGAATCATTAACAGTAGCAGGCTGTACCATTTGAGAATGTGCCCGAGAGGTCTTACCCTCAAGAGATTCCCCTCCTGAGAATCATGAGCAGAAGGCAAAGTACAGTATTTACATAAATGTGATAAGAAAAGAAATATATATGAGTCAACCCATATGAAGTGGTTCAAAGTTGGTTGCCGACACATCTTCAAATTTATTTATTTTTGCATGATATTAATAACATCTATTGACAGTTCAAAACCATTTATTTTATTGAAATTCAAATTGTTTTCAACAGGGTGGCATTTTTGCATGTTGGGGTAGGGCATTTTTTTTTGACATTTTCAGATAGTGAATGTTAAGCATATTGCAAGGTACGATTTTTGTATTTCATACTTTTCTAAAAATAAATTTCCATTGTTAACTTTGGCTAACTAATACTTTGAATAATAATTTAAACTCTTAAATGACCAGAAAAATAAAACAAAAAATTAAATTAAATATCCGATACAAAAATAATAATAACCCATTTGCAGAATGGTCAAAATTGAAGGCGGAAGGTTAATTTCGATCCCGAATTGGTCAGTCACCAATGAAGGGTGCGTTGTAATGATTAAAGGTGGTAATGAAGGGAATAAATAATTAATTATCTTACATTCAATTTTTGCTTTGCTTTATAAAGGTATGAAATAGACAAAGGTAATTTTATGAAAATGACAAACACAATAATTAAATGAATTATATAGAGGGACAAAGAACCTACTGTCTCCCTAGATGTATTTAAAGGATGGCGCCAAACCAGAATCAACAACACAGAGAAGCAAACTTTTACTACATAAGATTTAGAGTAAATTAAAGATTTGACACTTGTAATTATTATCATCACAGCCACAATATTAATTTTTGAATGACGTGAGTTTTTCAAATAACCAGAAATAATTGAAAAAAATTGAAATTGAAATATTTTCAGCTTTAAAGAAGAGGAAGATATACACAAACAATGATTCATAAAAGCGAGAAAAAGACATTTTCAAAGCTTCACACAAGTATAGAAGAGGGGGGAACGAATTTGAATTCAACAGTGAAAAAGGACTAATATATATATATATATATATATATATATATATATATATATATATATATATATATATATATATATATATATATATATATATATATATATATATATATATATATATATATATATATATATATATATATATATATATATATATATATGAATGGGTTTTAAAACGGCTACCAATACACTTCAATACATATGTTCTATACCACCACCTCTTTTACAGAAAAATAAAAGTTAAAAAAAAAAAAAAAAAAAAAAAAAAAAAAAAAAAAAAAAAAAAAAAAAAAAAAAAAAAAAAAAAAAAAAAAAAAAAAAAAAAAAAAAAAAAATAAAAGTTCCAACTTTTATTATTAAAGATAAAAGATACGATTCTAGTATATTTTCCCATACAAAAAATTTCTTATCAATGACTTACCAATAGTAAAATATCATGAAATATATGAAATAGCTAACCTGAAGAGCATTACAATAAACTAAAATAGATATTGCCTGAAGCCTGGCTTGCACACACTGCAACCGAGTTTCATATCTGCCGAAGCTGTGAGCTAACCTAAGGTGTGTAAATAAGATCATCTGAAATGGGAAATAATAAATTTAGAAATATAATCGATTGGCAAATTGCATCATTTATGCATATATCATCCATCCTTGCAACCTCCACTTTATTATTATTATTATTATTATTATTATTATATTATTATTATTATATATATATATATATATATATATATATATATATATATATATATATATATATATATATATATATATATATATATATATATATATATATATATATATATATATATATATATATATATATATATATAATAAAAAAAAGCACCATTATGCATATTTTTAAGTAAAACATTACAAACACCAAAATTATACAAAAATATACATGGGAAAATATAGAACAAAGTTAACTCCTACCTGTTTTTCTACAGGAACTTTATAAACTTCTAAAAGTTCATCCATAATTTGCGCAGGACTTTTATTACTAATACTTTGAATATTATTAATGTGGATAGTTATTGGAGATGTATTACTACTACATGATTTGGAAGATACTGGGCTTGAAGTTATATCTGTATTTTTCTCTCCATAAAATTCAAAATGAAGTGTAGTCGCTCCATCAGGATAACTCTGAAAATTATTTAATTTTTTTAAAATTTAATAAGTATATATAATTTGCTTATCAAATTATATATATATATATATATATATATATATATATATATATATATATATATATATATATATATATATATATATATATATATATATATATATATATATATATATATATATATATATATATATATACAATGAAATTTACTCAAATTATAAGGGAAACAAATATTTATTATTGACTACTGAAGTTTCTTCCAGTTACAAGAAAACTGAAAAATATTTTAATTTTACATGTACCGTAGCAAGTTCTGAATATTCATATTATGCACTTCTAATGTGAATAAATCATTTAACGATTAACTGAATTCATAGAGAATTTTATAAAGAAATTGCTAGTTTTCAACCTTCTCAATAAGTTTTTGAAATACCAACACTTTAATAAAAACAGTCAAGATCTTAATCCAAAATTTCTCAAAATATTTTGTATAACAAAAGAAAATAGCCAGAAGAAAAATAATAAAAACCTTATTTTATAGTATGGAACATATTTATTTAAATGATTTTGCAAGTAATACATTAAGTTCTTAACTAAGATCAGTTAAGATGTGGAAATTAACTTTATAGCTGCAGTTTATCCGATTTCTTGTCCAATTAATGTAAAAACAAAATTAAGCGAATATTCCTATAAATTTTTCAGAGTAAATAATAATAATTTAAATTTAAAATAATTATAAGAGGAAAGAAAAACACACACATACACACACTGTTCAGTAGTTAACAGTTTCAGACTAGAGCTTTGGATTTATTGCTAACCTACAAACTTTGATAGTGTTTCATTTCTCACTAGCTTTGTAATTTTCATTCATTCTTCATATCAACACAACCAATTAACAACTTAATCCTAACACTTGATTTTTTTTTTTTTTTAATTAATAAAGACTGAGGTGTCGGATTGTTCAAAGAATAACTCATTTATTTATTCCTACTTCCTTTGATTATCATTTATTTTCTTCCAAAAGCAGCTGCAACAATGTCCACAAAAATTTTATTTGTTATGTTAATCCACTTTGTTTCCAAAATTTGTAATTGACACGTGAAAAATATCCTCTTGCTCTCTTTTTCTAATATAACTTTTTTTTGAGTGATTTTGAATATTTACTATAACCAATGTTTTTATTGTGTGTGTACAGCTCCCTACCTATTTCTTTAACATTTTAATATTATATATATATATATATATATATATATATATATATATATATATATATATATATATATATATATATATATATATATATATATATATATATATATATATATATATATATATATATATATATATATATATATAGGGATGGAGCAATACCAAAATTTTAACAGATACCAATATCAATAATTTTATACTACCCAATAACGAGAATCGAAACTATACCTCTAGAATTTATGGATACTTTTTTTTTTTTTTTTTTCTTTATTTCTTTCTTCTTTTACAGAATTCTTGAAGGTTGAAACAAGATTGAAAATATTCAATAACCATAAAATTTGGGTTTTCTGATAAGTAATATTTAGTTATCTTCTTTCTCAGAAATCATCATATTAGGTGATTTCAGTGTTCACCAGCAACAATGGCTTTATTCTAGTTATTATGTTACAGCTCATGAATGTACTCCTCCAATTCTGCATCCAAGTAATCTTCAGCAGTTGGTGTAGCTTCCTACTCATATTCCTGATCATCTTGGAGATGAACCAAACTTCTTGAACTTTATTAAAATTCAAATCCTTTTTAAATTGTTAACTCTATCCACTGGGTTCCTCTGATCACCTTCTCTGTATCAAAATTTTTTTTTTTTAAATTTAAAAAAAAAAAATTTCATTGTGGCATTGAGACCTACATTCCATAATTTTTCCCATCTTACAAACACTGGTTTAACTCTTGCTTATTCTTGTGCTATTTGCCACAGTGATACTGCTTTCAATTATTACAGATGTCTTCAAAACTCTAGAAACTCATGAAATTTACATTTCATCTAGGAATCATGCAAAATCTTTTCTTTGTAACATCAAAAACATTTCTAAGTACAAAATGCTATAATCTTTCTGGCTCCTCTTCCTCACTCTCCGTCTGGCATTTAACAAAAAATGTCAACTCAAACTTTGCTTCTTCCTCTTTCCCTTCTCTAGTATTTTCTGATGGCACAAATGCCATTTTACTTTCTTCTAAAGCTGAACTTTTCGCTCAAACTTTTGCCTCTAATTTAACTTTAGATGATTTCAGTCCGATATCACCACCTATACCAACATGGTCATTTTCAAAGTCTCAAAAACTCAGCATCTCCCTCTCTCTACTTAACTTCAGTCAATAGCAGCTATCTTTCTACAAAAAAAAAAAAAAAAAAAAATTTCATGTAAGACTTTGGTATCGGTATCAGTCATTTTTTACCAATACCAATACTAATAAGAATCGTGTATACTGATACCAGATACCACAAAATTTGTCAATATTAGCTGATACTGATACTTTACTCCATCCCTAATATATTTATATATATATATATATATATATATATATATATATATATATATATATATATATATATATATATATATATATATATATATATATATATATATATATATATATATATATATATTATATATATACACTAGGGATGGAGCGATACCAAAATTCCCCTAAACCGATACCCGATACCTAAAAATATGCCGATACTACTACCGATATACCGATACTATATTCTTGTCCAAAATTTTTTTACCGATACTTAAAAATATGCCGATACCGATACCGATACTTCACTCCATCCCTAATATATATATATATATATATATATATATATATATATATATATATATATATATATATATATATATATATATATATATATATATATATATATATATATATATATATATATATATATATATATATATATATATATATATATATGACCATGTTTCCGATTTCCTTCCAACTCTGGTGAAATTGGTAGGCCTCTGGCCTTTGCCTAAGAGGAAAATAAAAAAAAATAAAAAATATTATATATATATATATATATATATATATATATATATATATATATATATATATATATATATATATATATATATAATATATATATATATATATAATATAATAATATATATATATATATATATATATATATATATATATATATATATATATATATATATATATATATATATATATATATATATATATATATATATATATATATATATATATATATATATATATATATATACACTTACCGATAAAGGAAGGTTTTGACAGCATTGTGCTAAGCCAAAGCCATTTTCTTTTCCTCCCCAAGACTCCGCAAGATAAATTAAACGTGATAAAAGAGCTTGTCTTGGACCTGCTGCTAGTCTTGTAATATAATTAGACCTACATTTTTTTAAAAAAAAAAAAAATCAAAATGGGAATTAATTGAAATAGCTTTTTTTTTTTTGGTTTGTGTCTTCATTAGCCTAATTTGTCAAAAATTAAAATTAAAATTTTACTTGCAAATTTCAAAAAATATAAAACACATTAAAGGGCTTACCTCTTACTGAACATATATAATAAATTTAAAACTGACAAAATAACAGTCATTGATGACGATGACAAAAGTGTGATAAGGTGTTCTACGGAGGAATAAAGATGTCTTGAAAATGAATGTTCCACTAAAAGTGTTGTAAAATAAAGTACCCATACTACAAGTTCTTGCATCTAAAAATATGCAAATACATATATAATGTAACAGTGATGTAAGCTGCCATAAAATAAATAAATAAATTAATATATATTATATAATATATATATATATATATATATATATATATATATATATATATATATATATATATATATATATATATATATATATATATATATATATATATATATATATATATATATATAACAAACTTACATGAGCATTTTTACTTAAATCACAGGGTAAAACCCACTGATTTTCTTCTTTTTTCGTCGCATCTTCAAGAATGGAATCAAACCTGTAATATATATATATATATATATATATATATATATATATATATATATATATATATATATATATATATATATATATATATATATATATATATATATATATATATATATATATATATATATGTCAAATTTGATAAATATTCTGTAATTTCCCAAAAAGATTTTATTAATGTATACATATAACTGAATCAAATACAAGTATTTGATAAACTATAAACAGTGAGTGAATTTATGAAGAAATTCTTAGCATCAGAAACCCTCCCTGGTTGTTACATTTGATTGGAAGGAACTTTCACTTGACAATTTCTGATATCCTGTACCATTAAAATTTTTCTCTCATATTCATAATTTGCCAATGCAAATCTGTTCCATCATACGATATTGCAGGTAATATCCTCACCATAAGATTTATTGGCATTTTCCCTAACAAACACAGTTGGCTTCTTCTCTTAAACTAGAATAGGGCAAACAGGATTAATTTCAACAGAATTTCTTATATTTTTAATGGAATTTGTTTGTATTTTCCCATTTTCATTCCTGTCCTAATTTCATTTGATTGAATTTACTCACTTTGACATTCAGAGAACAGAAGAGAAATTAGTCAACCTACATTATGTAAACACAGATTTTCTGTCCTGTGGTGCTTTAAGTTCAGTGATTTCCCTGGTCTATGCCATATCTGAATTGGATCAAAGGAAAGAACTCCAGAAACAGCCATGAGGATGAAAATACATAAGCCAATTTAGCTTTGGAAATCTTGAAAGGAGTTGTTGTTGTGAAGCTTTGAGGAAACCACGAAATGCAATGGATGGTAAAAATACACTTGCATGACAAACCATCCTTTGACTACTGGCAAGTCCCTTTGCTTCATTCAGACCCAATATACCTAAGCAAACACAAGGACAGCTGGCTGTTCCTGTACCTCGCACAGGTTGCTTCACCAAACAAGCGCATACCTAAGCATTTCTAAAATCAAAGTTTGCCAACTCCCCTTCCTTTCATTAATCTATCAAGAGATCTAATGCAGATCTGATTACGTATTTGAATGTTAAGATTATATCTTGTCTTGTAAGACAGTAGCATATGACGAATTCTTGACACTTTAAAATGAATGTTAACTCCTCCCCGACACAACAATGGGAAAGTAGTAAATAAATCCTTGACACAACAATGGGAAAGGAATAAATAAATAAACAAAATGGTTAAGTGTCTAATCTAGTTGATAAGTATTCTTTTTACTGACTAATTTTACCTTCTGTAGTAGAATTTTTTTTTCTTGTATAGCTCAATTTACAAATAAACCTAGTTGCTTATGACCTGCACCATGTTTTACTGCTTTAATTTTTTTTTTTTTTTTTTAATTCCAAGGAGAGGAACTTTTCAATGTAGTTTATGCCAAGGATCCGTAAGCGAAATTGAAAGGGCTCCTTAAAGCATGTGAGTCAATCACTATGCCTACCATTATGCCACAATACATGGCAGTCTCTAAAAATCTTTTGTTAATTTTGAGTAGTTATTAGTAGTCCCTCTCCCATTAACAATTAAGCACTGATGTTTCACATGCACTAGCATATAAAAAATTTACTTTAAAACATTGCTATGAAGGTCTGATAAATATAAATTATATGAACTTTTAAATATTTTAATTTTAATTATATAAAGGTAATTTTCTTAGAACAAAAATTTATGTTATGAGTTACAAAAAGCATTGCAAGAATTAATTACAAAAATAAGAAAAGCATAAATAGGTGACAAGGTTACTTTATTTTAAGTAATAAACTGATTAATAATAATAAAATCTCATTGAAAACTACAAAAATTATGAATATCAATCCCAAAATTTCTTTTTCAATGGTCAATCAATCCTTATTATTTAAAAGAATATTAAGAAAAGAAAAAAAACACTTAACATACTCACCTATCTAAGACATTAATCCAATGATGAAGTTCACATTTTCCATAACTCCATGTTTCAATGCTTTTCAAAATTGGAAGTAATTCCTCATTACTACAGTTATAAAGTTTTTCAATTAGCCATCCACAGTCCCCAGGCTAAAAATTAAAAAAAAAATAAATATCTTGTTATTGAAAATTTTTAAGGGATATTATAATTACTTTGGACCCCAGGCAATAGTTCAATTTCATATTTACATGATATAATCCACAAGCATTAAATATGCAAAAAATACAATAGTTATTTAAAATGACAGTCTTTTTGCCTTAACAAGCATAAAGTCATTTATTGCAGCATGAGCCACTTCCATCAAATTGTTCACCTTATCCATTAGAGCCTGGTTTAAAAAACAAATATTTGGGTGTCAACCTTAAGCAGACCATATGTTCTAAAACTGTACATAATTTGTTATCCAAAGGATTAAAATCAGGACTGACAGGTGGTCAACTATCAAACAACAACAAAAAAAAAAATAAAGATCATTGTCCCCGAGTCAATACTTGAGTAGACCTTATTTTGTGCAATAGTGGAGAATCGTATTGAAAAGTCCATTGTTCGTTTTGGACATTTTTGCATATGGCTTCTGAGGTTTTAACATCTTTTTCAGAAAAATGGATGTCACCCCATCATAACCCACTCTCCATCAAACCATCACTGAAGCTGGATGACATCTTTGGACTCCTAGGTACAAGTTCTCCTGGTTCTTTAGATATCCTAGCATAAACCCAATAATTTTGTAAAAGCCTTCTTCCACAGTAAAGATGTCTTGTCTGCAAAGAGAATTTTTTTAGTGCCAATCATTCTTGTACTCGGCCAACAAACATTTTGACTTTTTTTCTCCTACCTTTCTTTAGGGCATATGTGACAATGTCTGGTGCATCTTTTGTAAGCCCTTAACCTTCAGTCCTTTCCGATGATAGTTGACATATATAGGTATCTGCAACTTCATGTGACATGAGGTTTTTGCTTATTTACTTATAAAGAGGATTTCTCTCAATTCATGCCTTTACTGCTTTGACAGCCTGCAGTATCCAAAAGAATTGTGGCTTACCAGATCTATGGATATCTTTGCCATTACAGTGTCCCTGTATACTTTATGGCCTAATACACAAACATATGGCAGATACCTAGCAGTTTCAGACTTTAAATACTTTTTCTATTCCACATTTACATAACATAACAGCAACTCAGTTTTGTTTATCACCCAAGTCCATAGTTACTTAACATGCAACCAACAAAACACTGTCTAACTTTAAATTGTAAGTTAAATATTCACAACCATGTCATCACTTTGGATAAACTAATTTCTTATCAAGCTATAGCAACTTCATTTTTGTAAATTTTTTGGAATACTGGCTATATATATATATATATATATATATATATATATATATATATATATATATATATATATATATATATATATATATATATATATATATATATATATATATATATAGTATGATATAGTCACAGGAATAAGTTGATAGGTTGAAACATGGCCAAAATGAGTTAAGTGCAATATAATATATATATATATATATATATATATATATATATATATATATATATATATATATATATATATATATATATATAATATATATATATATATATATATATATATATATATAGTCACAGGGAATAAGTTGATAGGTTGAAACATGGCCAAAATGAGTTAAGTGCACTGTGATAATCTCCCAAGCCCTCTGCCCACTGTGAAGAATCTTTAACTCAGGGTTCAGATATTTTCTGAGTTATAAAGATGAGGGTTCATTGATCTCGTAAAATAGTGCGAGTTCTCAGTTAAATCAACTTCAGAGAGGTATCAATCACAGAAACAATGAGAAAAGTCAAATTAATAAATTTTTTAATTTTTTAAGTTTCATTTCTCTAATACCTAACTACCATTTAGGTAAATACAAGATCCTAATAGAAAAAATTAACCAAAAAAATAAAGAAAAATACTTTCAGTATTATATAAAGTATGGTGAATAATTAGGTAAGTGTGATTAAATATCATACCATAATTAGGTAAGTATGGTGGATAATTTGGTATGTTCTGGTGAACAAGGTTACTAAAGGAAAATCATAAAAGGATAAAGGGTTTCAGCAAATTATTCTTCAAACCAATAAATTCAGAAACTCATTTGAATCACATTGATGTCAACCAAATTTTTTTTTTTTCAAAAAATAAATTTATAGGAATAGTTCAAATGTTAAAAATTGCTGCCCTGAAAAGTTACGACTTTATACTTAACTTATTCTCTGACCATATATATATATATATATATATATATATATATATATATATATATATATATATATATATATATATATATATATATATAATATATATATATATATATATATATATATATATATGGTTGGCAATAAAACACCCACTAAAAAATAATACCAAATGAAACCTACCAGTTAGATTGCAATATTTTTAATTTTGAGAAAAACATTAATACTTTAATAAATATATACTATTATAGATTATATAGGATCTCATTTACTACTGCTAAAGATTCTGCACTTGTGGTTACTAAGAAATAAAATTCTTAAATGTACTGAAACAATTCCATTTGAAACTATATGTCAAGAAATTAAAAATAGTACATCTATTCTTTTAAAATTGGGCAATAAAATTATTTATTATGACTAATAAATAACCAAATTAAAACTAATTTCCCCAGGAAATGCAGGAATTAACTTCCAACACAATCAATTAAGCTGTACCCTAAATTTTGTCAACAAACCACAAGTCTAAGTTAACTGCAATCCTGTGTTGTTGCTCACCATTTATAATCATTTCTTATATCAAAATAAATCATTTATAATCATTTCTTATATCAAAATAAATGAAGTTTTACAATGATTCTTTTATAGAAAAAAAAAAAAAAAAAATAATTTAAAAATTACTTTAATTACAAACTGAATTAATTAATACTTACTGCTTCAGAACTACTCTTTTTCAGCTTACTTCTATCTATCTTCATTTCACCTTGGCAGCAAACTTTTTATTCATTAAAGTCATTCAGTCATTCCTAGAGAGTTATCTGAAAAAGAAAAATAAAATGAAAAGTTTACAAAAAATTATCCTTTTAAAACTTTTAGTAAAAATAAAATGCTCAAGAAAGTATCTGTGAAGTAAAGCAGAGTTTGATTCAAAAATATTTATTTGTTATAATTAAAAGTTACAAATGACTAGCTTCCTTTAAACTATTACTTTATACTCAATCTCAAGCTTCTACTTTCATTTATTTTATAATGAAATTTCATGACATTTTCAGAAAAAGAACAGTGAGAAGCATTAAAATTATGGTACTTTAATGACTAGAAGAGAGTCTGAGAGTGTGAGTGAGTGTGAGTGTGAAAGTGTGAGTGTGAAAGTGTGAGTGTGAAAGTGTGAGTGTGAAAGTGTGAGTGTGAAAGTGTGAGTGTGAAAGTGTGAGTGTGAAAGTGTGAGTGTGACAGTGAGTGTGTGACAGTGTGAGTGAGTGAGTGAGTGAGTATGTGAGTGTGAGTGAGTGAGTGTGAGTGAGTGTGTGAGTGAGTGTGTGAGTGAGTGAGTGAGTGAGTGAGTGAGTGAGTGAGTGAGTGAGTGAGTGAGTGAGTGAGTGAGTGTGAGTGTGAGTGAGTGATGAGTGATAGTGATAGTGAGTGATAGTATAGTAGTAGTATGAGTGAGTATAGTGAGTAGTGAGTATATAGTGATATATATATATATATATATATATATATATATATATATATATATATATATATATATATATACAATGTTATAGAATAATCTAAGTCTTCATATGCCATGGTATTTAATAAATATTTAAAATTAGTTACAGTACAAGAATGCAAAAATGAATTTCTCACTCAATTATGTAGCTTAGAAATAAAATGATGATTACCTTTACAATTAAAAACTTAACACTAAAATAAAATATGCCTAAAAATGATTGTACCACCCCTTGTTAATTAAGTTTAATTAATCGAATAAAATACATTTTTCAGCTTGTATGAATATTATACATTCAAATGCATCAAACTATTTTGAACATGAGTGTTTTTGCATCCAGATTTAACGGAATTTTATAAAATATATAATATACTACAATTTCCAATAGCAATATAGTTTGTATTTTCCCGTTTCAAGTCTACAATGTGATATTGTACAAAAGTATATTTTGGGGCTATGCTCAAAAAAATTTTTGACAACTGGTTTAGACCATACTTAATATGCTAATATGTCAGTAATGAAGAGTTCTAAAACTGAAAAATTTAATTCTCATTTAGATAGATGTCTACATTCAAAAATGTTACATAAAAGCAGTCATAAAATTATATACCGTATATATATATATATATATATATATATATATATATATATATATATATATATATATATATATATATATATATATATATATATTATATATATATATATATATATATATATATATATATATATATAAAGATTTCAAAGTAAATATATATTAAAATAAAAAGCCAAAACTAAATAAAAAATTGTGCTGGGATTTTGCCAACCTTAATTATAGGACATCTTACTATACTCCAACATGTTATCTGTTTATTTTCCATAGTTTGATTCACAAATGGTCAATTAGATTGTGAATCCTATGAACTGTGAAATTGTTGATATTCAAGAACAGGTTCTTTTAAAAAAATCTCTCTCCAGATAAACTGAATTTCAAAACAAGGCAGAAATATTTTTAAAATGTCAAGGACTGGATAGTCTTTCAAAATAACAAGTGACAAAGCAAAATGATGCTGCTTCCATCTTTGCGAACAAAGCACATAAATAAGTTGAACTTGTTCTTTGACATTTATGAATCAAAACAGAAAACACAACATTTCTCAAATCCTTAGTAAAAGTTTTTAATTAAATTTTTATTTCTTCAAAAGATTAAAATTTTTATATAATTTTTTTCATATTTCATGCCCTTTGTCTTTCACTTTTATTAATTTTGCATTTTATTTTTAAAATTTATTATAAATGCATCCTTTTTAATTTATATGGCTCTTTTCTTCATGCAAATGAGCCATTTTGAATTTGGGGATAATTTCTGAATTCAGTCCTTAATTTATGGAAAATGTAGAGGTAATATTGTTGTACACATCTATATTGGGACAATGCCAAGGAAAGTTTTCTAACCAATGGTTGAGACCACACCTAATTAATATGCTTAAGTCAGTAAAATGAGTAGCTCTGAATATAATCTCAAATGCTGTATACTATCTCTGTCTACTTTTCCTCATGTGGACTGATATGTTCCCTCCTGAAGAAAGGTCTCTGTGACATAATAGCTGTCATTGGTTTATCTAAAATCTTTGACTCTACTAACTCTCATTTTCTATCTCACTCCCTTCAGCACAGTATAGCTTTCAACTTCTTAGATTTAGGTCTTCTGCTCTTAGCATGCTTGTGTGGTGGCACTTGACTGGGTATGGCATGTGTTGCTCCCTTCTTTTGGGTTTCCTCCTCCTCTTTGCTTACTCTTGTCTAGTTTTCTCTTGAATAGTTTCATATCAGTACTTGTCGATGGAGCACCTCTTCCTCCTTTTCTGTCATTGTGATGTTCAAGGGTTCTGTTAATCCAACTTTATTCTTACTTTTCATTAACAATCTTTTCAGCTCCACATTTAACTCTGTTCATTATTATGCCAATGACTCAACTCTTCATTCTTCCACTCATTTCAAATCAGCTGCCTCCTTGCTTCTAGAGTTGCTTCTCACTTCAACTTTCTGACTCCATTCTTGTCAATCTGGAAAGGATTTCCCAGTGGGATAGATTTTCAGGGGCACCTCAACCTTGTGAATTTAACTCTTTAAAAACTCAACTTCTTCACATCTCATTCTCAAAAACACTACCTACTTTCCTACCTCCTTTGCAACTTTCCCATTTTACCTGTAAACAACATTAACATTGTGTAAATAATAAACTGTCTTGGAAACCTATTCACAATGTTGCTAGGGTTCAAGAAGCTGGGAATTCCAGATTGAGGAAAAATTTTTTCAGTTGCTCCAATTATATAAGTTTATTCATGGGAGGCTCCGGTTCCAC
>SEYY01003966.1:77500-85000 GCA_009176605.1 Armadillidium nasatum
AAACTGGTTATGAAAAGTTCTTGATCTGAAAGGCAAATGGTCGGACTGAAAAAAAAAATAGATAGTAAATGAGGATCTCTCTATTGCTAAATTTAAGCTCAATACATAACTAACTTCAATGCCAACAAAACGAGTGAGTGTGGAATGCCTATTTTCAGCTCTTCAAATAATCTGTTCAGACTTACAAGTCTCAATGAAAGATGATCTAATTCAAGCCATTCGGTTTCTTTAAAAAAACTAATTTTGAATAAAATATTGAAATTGTTTATATCTGTTGATGAGTACATTTTGCTTTATAAATTTGGTTGTATTGATTAAAAAAAAATGGAACTTTCCATTGTGCAAGCAAAGTTGTGTCCAGTTCAAAACTATTATATTTATATATAAGAATGAAGTTTTGAGTCCCATTGCTGAGGAACTGCATTTGGGCTGATGTTCCTGGGTGGTAGTAATACCAAAATACAATAGTATAAGAATTAGAAAAATCTTTAAACCAAAGGCAGAGCCAGAGCTGGAGCCAGTCACTCAAATCAATATCTCTGTAGCTGGAGCCAGATCTGACAATGGTGCTGGAGCCAAAACCTGCTAACAAACCCACTGATACCAATATTTTTACTGAACTCATGAAGGTTGAAACTAGATTGAAAATATTCAATAATCATAAAATTTAGTTTTTCTGCTATCTGTATCACCTACTTATTTTATAGTCACATAGCTAAACAAAACTATTTATAGGTGATATAGGGTTGAGCCACCAAAACTTTGAATCCAACTTGACCTAGTGCATGGTCTATTTCCTTCATTATTTTCTGCAACATTCACAGTCTTCAATACAATTTTCATTTTGTTGACCACTACCTCTCAGATCTAACCTCTTGTTCTTGAATAATTCAAGTGCTTGAGCGATCTGATAGCAAACCATTTTGTTTCCTCTTATTGTCTTTATCTTTAATTTTTAGCCAAAGTTATGCATATGTGCACTATGATTTTGTTTACTCTAATGTCTCTATCTGGAGTCTTCTGAACTTTCCACCTTGTGGAAAAAGCTCTCTCGCTACTCTTCATCTAAATTGATTTGTTCTGTTTATTTATCTCCTAATTTACTAACTATCCTAAATTCTATGAGTATCTAAACTCCAAAACAGAGACCATTCTCAGAAATTATCATATTAGGTGATTTCAATGTTTACCACCACCAATGACTTTCTTCTAATTTTCATGATACAGCAGGTGAATGAGCCTTTCAGTTCTCCATCCAAAATGACCCTGAGTAGTGGGTGCAGCTCCCCACTAGTACCCCTGATTGTGTCTTGGAGATAAACCCAACATTCTAGACCTTTTTTTAAACTTCTAATCCTTCTCCTTATATTGTCAAACTCTATCCTCATCTGGGTTCTTCTAATCACCTTTACCATCTCTGTATCCTTATCTTTCAAGTCTTCTGAAAGACTCCTGCGTATCTCGAGGAAACATTTGTGACATTTCAGTGCAAGCTGGTCAGATTTCTTACTTAATCACATATCCACTACTATCCTTATGACTCCACCCTTCATTACTCTTACCAATTTGAAAGATGCCACTCCCAATGGCAGTTAATTGACGGAAGAATGATGGCCTTGGAGCAACTGACCTCTGATCTTTCTAGAATTTCAATCTGGGGCAGAGAAAATAAGTTTTTTTTTTAATGTTTCAAAAATAGTTAATCTCTACTCAACAACGTTCTACACAACTATGACATCTTTGAAAACACAACTCAAACATTTGTCCATCCTTAATTTTCTCAGGTTTCTTTTTTCATAATCTTTCATAAAAGGAATGCATTACTTCTTTCTAACAAGCTTCCAAGAGATTGGGTATTCTGAGGCACCTTCATAATCCTTCATAATTTTTTCACATCTCCCAAGTTGTTTGCTCTTTATAGAGATGTTCACTCCTTTATGAAGTATGCGTCACACATCTGGGATGGTCCACTAATACAGCTATCTTTGAAAAGGTTGAGTCTAGGGTTTTTCGTATTAATTTACATTCTCACATTCTCTAAAGTCAATTTCTGCCAGTCAAATGTGTCATTCTCTCTATACTTTCTCAATTACAACAGACACTGCTCTTCTGAACTCTCTCATTGCATATATCCTCCACTAAGGGCCCGAGCTACATGCTCTTCTACACAGTCTCCACCTTTCTCTGTACAACTCTCTAACAACAGATCTAGAAGGTATGCTAATTTTACAAGTATTCAACTTGTAAAACCTGGAGCAAACTCCCTTTATCTACTTTTCCAATTTACTTTGATTTCCACACTTTTAAACTCCGTGTGTCGAGACACATTAGCAATTAACTGGCTATGATTCTGACTTTCCTCCAACTGGTGAAATTTCACCAGCTTTCCAGAATTTCCCCAACTTTAATAGAATTTGGTTGTTTTCTGACCTTTGTCCACCAGAGGATATTATATATATATATATATATATATATATATATATATATATATATATATATATATATATATATATATATATATATAATATATATAATATATATATATATATATATATATATATATATATATATATATATATATATATATATATATATATATATATATATATATATATATATATATATATATATATATTATTTATTTATATCCTCTGGTGGACAAAGGCCAGAAAACAACCAAATTCCATTAAAGTTGGGGAAATTCTGGAAACCTGGTGAAATTTCACCAGTTGGAGGAAAGTCAGAATCATAGCCAGTTAATTGCTAATGTGTCTCAATACACGGGGTTTAAAAGTAACTGATGAACAAAATTATTTGGTATTTAAAATTTAAATACTTATCTTCAGTTTCAACAAATTAACACCTTTTAATTTCAGCAAACTTAAACTATTTTGCTTTGATTTTAAGTATTTAATATATCTTCACATTTAACTTAAAATTTTCATAAAATATTACAAAGATTGTTTTTAGCTTTTAAAAATATTATGCTAATTTCTTCCATAGGATTATTTAATATTTCAGAATTTATCACTAGCAAAAATAAATCTCTAAACTAGTTACCTTCAGAAAAGCCTCCCTTTTGTTAGTATTTTGAATAAAGCAGGCAAGAGAGGTTGTGTTAAACTGTTTTGCGAACAACAATTTGTAAATTCTTTATTAGAGAATGCAAACAACAATTTGTAAATTCTCTTTATTATAGAATGACCATATTAATTTCATTTGTTAAACATGGCAAAGTTTCTAGTATGTGTATTGTAAAAATACTTTTGTGAATCTACTGTAAGATATGAGAAACTGTAAAAGTGAAGGCAAAACATATACAAAGCATTGAACTAGCAGGAAAAACTCTTGAATATGCCTTACATCACTTGAAAACATTTTAAATGTGAATCACCTTAATAAAGAACTTGTCAAGAATGGAATGAAAGGTAATGAATAATATCTTTTCTAGATATAATTCTCCATAAGTCTTCTTCTAACAATATGATGGGTTACCTTTGGTTCTCCAGTCTTGACAAGCTCTTTACTAAGGTGATTTGCAGGCAAAAATCTGTTTTCAATGGCTAGTAGTTTCAAGTGGCATAAGGCACATTCAGAAAGGAAATCTTTCTGCCAGTTTATGCTTTTTATACGTTCTATCTTCATTTAAAATTTCTCATAACTTATGGTAGATTCACTAATATTAAGTTTTTTTATAATACATACAGAAACTTTGCCATGTTTAATAAATTAAGTTGACTGACCAAGTTCATACTCCGAAAGTCCTCTTGATTTTGGCATTCTCTAATAAAGAAATTTTTCAAATTTTTTATTGCTAAACAATTTAATACAACCTCCCTTGCCTGCTTTATCCAAAACACTAAAAAGAGGGAAGCTTTTATATAGTTAACTAATTAATAGATTTATCTTATATTTAAATAATAAATAACCCTATGGAAGAAATTAGCATTTAATTTTTAACAAAAATTTATATTAATTTATAATACTTTATGAAAATTTTACACTAAATGTGAATATATTAAATATTTAAAAAGAAAACAAAGTAATTTTAATTTACTAAAATTAAAAGTTGTTAATTTGTTGAAACTGAGGATAAATATTTGAAGTTCAAATTTGCAATAATTTTGATAATCAGTTATATATATATGAGTGACAGGACTAGCAACCTGGCCCTAAAATTATTGCTTACTGCTTATAACAACTCCAGGACCAGTATGGGAAACCACAGCTCCAAGAAGCATAATCTTCTGGAGAGCTCTTTGAGAAAGTGTTGAGATTAGATGGAGGTGCTAGTACCATTGAAAAGAGTGAAAACCCTCCCACCCTGCAAATTTAAAAACTAAAGGACTGGCACTGAAATCAACAAGCAAAAAAATATGATCTCTTAGGCACTCTAGGAGGGACTTTTAAGACATTGTGAAATATGCTGGTCCCACTGACAGGGTGAAAATCCTTCCAGGGACAATATATATATATATATATAATATATATATATATATATATATATATATATATATATATATATATATATATATATATATATATATATATATATATATATATATATATAATATATATATATATATATATATATATATATATATATATATATATATATATATATATATATATATATATAGTAAATGAAATAAGAAATATTCTAAATAGAGAAAAAAAAATCATTTAAAAATCTCATTTATTTTTAATTCTGAAAAGAACCAAAATGGGTAAATCAGTTTTCTTAGTTTTATTTTTTAAAAAACTCAGGTGGAATATGAGAGTATTATGGCATGAATGAACTAAAGTTTCAGTATATTAAAGCACTAGCAAAGCACAAGACAATAATGAAACATATGCATAGGAAGAGTTGACAATTTCTAATTTTATATTGATTTACTCAGCAGGTTTTACTTTATTCAGGATAAAAGATACTGATGTTTCCCAAAAAATTATATTTAATAATCAAATCCTGAACTTATACAAGGAGAAACTAGTAAAATAGTAGTCTGTCAAAGAGAATCAGACATTGCAAGATAGCAATTTACCACCAGGGTTTTGTCTCTTTCTTTGCAATTTTACGGAGCTGTCCACAGAATTCTACCTCAAATGAAGGGTATTTTCAACTCCTGGTTTTCTTTGGACTGAAGTTAAGGAATTGACTTGGAATTGAAACTACTACAAAATGTGAAAAATTAATAGGTAATTAAATTTAAATACAGTTCTTGCACCATAGGTAATGAAAATTGGACACCATTATTTACTTTATTTGTATATATATATATATATATATATATATATATATATATATATATATATATATATATATATATATATATATGTCACCAATCTTCTTCATTTAAGTTTGCCTATTAATTATCACATTTTATACTTTCTTCAATTCTTAGTTGATTCCTTAACTTTGTCCAAACAAGACAATATGCAGAAAACATCCTTCAAATTGTGGCAAAACTCTGTAGAAAGCTCAGTAAGTTATAGCAAAAATTTATAAAACCCTGGTATAGAAGTTATCTTTTGATGTCAAATTCTCCATGACATTATCACTTCTGTTTCCTCCTTGTTTAAGTTCAGGATTTATTGTTAAACATGATTTATCAGAAACCTTTTATTCTGAATGCAGTAAAACCTGATAACTAATCATAAAAATAGAAATCCATTTTTCTGCCAACTTTTCCTAATGTATCAATCTTAATTATTTCACTTTTGCAAAACTTGTACTTGCCTATACTTTGCTAATGCTTTAAACATTTGAAACTTCAGTCCATTCATGGCCTAATTTTCTCATGGATCGCAGAGTGTTATCATAATAAGGAATAACTTGGTTTATCATACTTTAAATTATGGTACAAGTTGAAATATAAACAAATAAATTATATGCAATTACAATTAAAGCTGTAAACAAAAAAAATTTTTAAGAATATTAGGCTAGGTTTTCAGAAATAAAATAAAAAACAGGGTCCAGTAAAGTTTTTTTTTTTTTTTTTTAAGTGTTTTTACCAACCCTGTTATAAATTGCAAATCATTTGGCTCACATTACCAAGGTGCTACATCAACATTAGAGAAGAAATTTAAACTATAACTTTCAGAGAAAAAAATATATATTTTTTTATAATATACTAACATAAAATAATGAAATGAAGTGAATTGGGTAAATTAAATTTTAGAAACTTTTTATATATTTCCATTATAATAAAGACCCAGCATTCGCTAGGTAAGACCTATTTACTAGCTGTTAGACAATTTTACCCTGTAAGTCCAGGTTGTTAAGTCAAACTAATTTGTTAAATCTAAAACTAGTTTGACTTAATCTCTTCTTAAAGGATAAAAGTACACTTAACAGCCAGGAAATAAGCCTAACCTAGCGAACACTGGGCCTTTCAGCACAATGTAAAAATATTTTATAAAGAATTAAATATCTATTATTTATTTCATAATATTTAGTCTTCATAGTCTCAAAATATTTTCCTTTTTTATAAAGCTCAGAAAGCTATAAAATTTCTTAAATTTCCTCTTCTACACTGATGCAGCAACCTGGTAGTGTGAAGCCAAACACCACTGAAAATTTTTAGTATTTTTAGAGTACAAAATATTTGTTACTCAATTTACCTTTAACAAAAATAAAAAATAGTTTCAGGTCAATGTCTTTATAATTTCATTATATTAAGGAAAAAATGTTCCCTCGCACGACTTACCTATATATATATATATATATATATATATATATATATATATATATATATATATATATATATATATATATATATATATATATATATATATAGTAGCCCAATAATCTAGTTAAGTGAATAACACCTTTAACTAAACATTTATAAACTATTGTTTTTCAAATCTACATTAGCCTACATGTTTAAATTAGGCCCTACTTCAGAAACGTTGACATTACACATATCACTATCTTCAAAGAATGAAACATTTTCCTAACTTATTTAAGACAAGATGTTCATATTTAACTAGGCCTAGTCACTATGCAATGCTTACATCATGTTTAGTAAATGATGAATACGCAAGTTAAAACGTCAAATAAAAGTAAACACAAAGTTTTGCCTTACTTATAATTCG
The DNA here is from genome assembly GCA_009176605.1 of Armadillidium nasatum. Lineage (NCBI taxonomy): Eukaryota > Metazoa > Arthropoda > Malacostraca > Isopoda > Armadillidiidae > Armadillidium > Armadillidium nasatum. The sequence goes on from SEYY01003966.1 coordinate 84,599, forward strand.
ACGGATCCTTATTAATTCTAAGTGTGCTTAGAAACACGGGTTTTACTTATAATAGCAAACTCTTATAAACAATATACAAAATAAAACAACTTCTGGCAATTAACTACAGCAATTTACAAACTTAGCAAAGGACCTAGTAAAAATCAGTATTTTTGTTGTCAAAATGGTAACTTATGTGATGCCAAATAAAAGGAAAATTAATGAAAGAAAAATACTTCACTAAAAATTTAAAATATTTTATTATTTTTTTGAGAAACTTTTCATTTTCTAAACTTTGTGTTTTTCTATATAATTATCATAATTATAAATAAAATAAAAATATTTACGTCATATATATATATATATATATATATATATATATATATATATATATATATATATATATATATATATATATATATA
>SEYY01003968.1:0-2500 GCA_009176605.1 Armadillidium nasatum
TATATAAGAACAAATTTTACATCCAATATACAGTCTTAATACATTTATATATAAAAAAGTTAAGCACAGTAAAATCAAACTTAAAAACCTTAATAAAAAATCCCCCCAAAAAAAAGCAAAAAAAAAACAAAACAAAACAAAACAAAAAAACGAACAAAAAAACAACAAAAAAACAAACAAAATTTAGGGCCATACGTATTATCTTTTTTATCTCTACTCTAATTTTATATGAAAAGGTGTAAAAGGTGTCTCGTTCTAATATAAAGAAAGATATGACGTTAAAATGTCCGCTAAAGAATTATATAACATTTTTAACACTTTTTCTTATAGGTTATAAGAATAAAATCGGAGGATTGATGGCTATGTAACGTCGTCTGAATATAAGGAAGGAAGGTTAAATATAATGAGTTGTTGCTCTTTTTTTTTTGTTGTTGTTGTTAGAGTTATTGTAGATGTTGTTATTCTTGCTGTTAGAGTTATTGATGTTGTTTACTGTTGTTGTTGTGTTTTTGTTGTTTTTTGTTGTTGTTTTTTGTTGTTTTGTTGTTAGTTGTTGTAGAGTTATTTTGTGTGGGTGTTGTCATTGTTGTTGCTGTGTATTGCGTTTTGTTTTTGTTTTATGTTGTTTTTTGTGCTGTTGTTTTTATTACGTGTTGTTTTTTGTTATTGTTGTTGTCTTGTTATTGTTGGTTATTTTTCGTTATTATTTGTGCTGTTTTTTAATTTTTCTCTTCTTTCTTATGCTCTTTATTTATTACCTTATAAATATATATTAAATATTATATATTATTTATATATTATATATAATTTATATAATAAAATAATCAAGGAAGGGTTTGCTGTAGTAGGTTTTTAATGAACAAGGTTTCACAGTCAGAAAACATCGCTGACTGGTGGTATCACGGATGCTACTTGATAAACCTGAGTAAGTTCCGTGGTATATTACCAAAGTGGGCTTGGCAAGAGAATGCCAATTTCTCTCTCGCAGTCTCGAACCGAACCTCCGCTGCAAGGCGAGGCTCGATCGTCTGATATATAATTATATAATATATAATAATATAATATTTATTATTTAATATATATAATATATATATTATATATATATATTATATAAGAACAACTTGATTTAGCGTATCTTCCTACTTGTATCCTCCATCGTCCTATCTTTTTATATCTCCCTTTATCTATCCTTATCTCTACTTATTTCTACCTATCTTTTTTACCTCCCTTTATCTATCCTTATCTCTAATTATATTTTCTCATCTTCCTTTATCAATCCTTATTTCTACTTATCTCTCCTTTTCTCTGAATCTTTTGTTATCTATTTTCACATCTCTTTATCCCTCATTATCTTATACAGTCATGAGTGATTCTGTACTCCTAGTACTCCTACCTTCCTGATTTGCATCTCATAAAAATCTGCTCTTCTACCTTCCTGATTAGCAACTCGTAAAATCTCTGGTTTAATTCCTGATTAATTATCAATCCACTTTTTTTTTGCAATTTCAAATTTTTTTTTTTTTTTTTTTTTTTTTTATTTTTTTTTTTTTATAAATAGGAAGTCGGTGCAAATGCATGTTAATTCCCGCGCTTTTCAAATTAGGATGGATTAATATGCATGACTGATGATAGTTTTCCCTGATTGGTGGAGCGCATAGCCAATCATAACACGTTTAAACGAAATTCGGTCAGAATAGTTTCTCTGCGATTAAAATAAATCGATTTTGTATGTTACAAAAAACATTTCCTGGAATGAAAGTTCTTGTTTTTAAACAAAGGTTTGACTATCCTACTCTTTGGAGTCATAGCAATTTATAGTCATGTGATGAGAATGAATAGGAGATTCAATTCTGACGTAACGTCACCGTTCATCCCGACGTCATTACTTTCCAAAGTCAAGTTTAGAATCTCAGTAATTCATACTTTGTAACACAGCAAATTGTCCTAACGGATGTTGGGACAAAGGCAAATTACAACAAAATTTGTACTTTCTTATTAGAAAATAAATCGGTGCTACTTTCTTTTGCTTAACAGTCTTTTCTCTATGAAATTTAATATGACATTTTTGCCACTTGCCCAACGATTCGTTAGGACAATTTGCAGTGTTGTTATCAAAATATGCCTTTGTATTAACCTGAAATTTCATTTGGAAAGTATCCGTATCTAAGAGAAATCGGTTGAAATCCCGATTGAATACGGTTATGTCAGGTAACCCTCCTGCTGGAATCCTTCTGGAGTCCGTTACGGATCTGGATGACATCCGAATAGAGTCCGGATAATACTAATGAGGCTGACAGCAAGAAAATAACATATTTTTTTAACGTACGAAAATAAACTTCAACAACTATTATTATTTTTTTGTCAAAACACCGTTGCTAATCTAACACTATTTAAACTACTCATAAAATCAGTATCGCAATAACTTTCTTTTGCCTCTTTTTTATTTTTTCTCTCTCACTCTTTTCTTTCAATCTCTTTCTCTCTTTCTTTCTTTCTTTCA
>SEYY01003968.1:15000-27500 GCA_009176605.1 Armadillidium nasatum
GTTCACCGATTTTGGAAATTTCGTTTTCACGGAATAATTTCCGTCGATACCGGAATCGGTCCGGCAATTTTAAATTTCAATTTAAATTACATTATATATATATATATATATATATATATATATATATATATATATATATATATATATATATATATATATATATATATATATATATATATATATATATATATATATGTATATATACATATACGAATTAATTATCCTCCGTGTTTTATATTCATGAAGTTTGACTGAAAAATCTGCTGACGTTGCTCCTTTTATAGTATATGAAAAAGAAATTGTTCCGTCTTCTACGAGGTATTATTAAGCTTATACAAAGCTATATATATATATATATATATATATATATATATATATATATATATATATATATATATATATATATATATATATATATATATATATATATATGTATATATATGTGTGTGTAGGATTCGAACTCTGACCTCTAAGATGGTAAGACATTGCGTTAACCACTACACCACTGACGGTACAAAAAGAAATCACATACCGTCAGTGGTATGTGGTTAGAGCAATGTCTTACCATCATAGGGGTCAGGGTTCGAATCTTCAATAGCACTATATATATATTGTAAATTTTATTCCACGGATGATGTGGTAATTATATATATATATATATATATATATATATATATATATATATATATATATATATATATATATATATATATATATATATATATATATATATATATATATATATATACCATTCTCATCAGACTCTTGTAAGTGCACGCACTTCAGACGTCAAGGACAAAACCATTCCACCTTCTTCGATCTTCGTACATTCTCGACTCCATTACCTCCTCCACACTTCCACTCTTATTATCTCGATTGACGTATTGATGTTGTTCTTCCTTCTAATTCTCATCTTTTCAAAACCTCTCCTACCCATCAGTTCATTCATAGTACTTCTTTGGCGTAATTAATATCATCCGTTCTCTTCATATGTCCGAACCATCGTAGCTATTCTTTCTCTATAATTTTCAGTATGCTCTCCACCCCAAGCTCCTTCGAATATCATCTCTTTTTTATTCTGTCCATTCTCGTCACCCCCGCTATCATTCTTAGCATTTTCATCTCTCATGATTGCATTCTACTCTTGGCTTTAGTGTTAAGCGCCCAAGCTTCGTGCCAAGATAACATTATAGGTCTTGATATTCTTTCGTACAATATTATTTTTACTTTACACGGGATGTTGCAGTTTTAAAGCAAAGAGTGCAGCGAAGCCAGTGTTCCGTTGAATTTACCAATTCTATGATTCAAGTCAGAATTCGCATCGTTTCCGTTTCCAAAATAACCCCCCTCCCCCCAGGTATTTGAAATTGTCTGTCTGTTTCAGAACTCTATCACCTATTCTAATGCCCAACTCCTCCCGCCGTTCACTACCTAACATCTCAACCTCTGCCTTTTCTTTACTAATCTTCATTTCCTTGGTCGTCAGCATCTTATCTCATTCGTTGACAAGTCTTTGTAATGCCTCTCCGTCTCAGCAATTAGGGCAAGGTCGTTCGTATATACAAAGATCTCACCACCCGCGCCCCTCTGAGCCAATGAGCCACAGAAATTCATAAAGACAATGAACAGAATTGAAGAGAGTAATCTATCCTCTTTTATTCTTGTTAATATTTTGAACCACTCACTTTCTTCCATTTCAGATTTAACCTTACAAAGGCTGTCTACATAATAAATATAATATATATATATATATATATATATATATATATATATATATATATATATATATATATATATATATATATATATATATATATATATATATATATATATGCGTGTGTGTGTGAGTTTTGGGAAAAAGGTGAAAATGTACCATAAAAGATGAAGAAAAAATAGTTGAATGATACGATAAAAAAGGTATGATATAGATAAAGAAGTAGACTGAAAGGGGAAGATAAAATTAAAAATAGATAAATAAAAAGATTTTAGAGAAGAAAAGGCTAGTTTAATAAATGTGGAAAAAAGATAGTGAATAAAAAGGAAAGATAAAGATGATAAGATAATAACGATGATATAAAAGAGATAGAGAAGGTTTTAAAAAGATATAATGAAGATAAAGAAAAGTTAATAACGATGATATAAAAGAGATAGAGAAGGTTTTATAAAGATATGATGAAGATAAGGAAGAAGAAAAATAGATAGGAAAAAGTTAAGGGAAAATAGAGAGAATTATAAAATTAGAAAAGGAATAGGGTATTAAAAAAAACAGTAAATAAAAATTTAATTGGAAAAATAATAGATAGAGAAAAAACTAAATGTAAAAGATAAAGAAATTGATACTGTAAGAAGAAAGAGAATAAAAAAAAGCAAGAAAGTGTAAAAAGTTAGAAAAATTAAGAGAAAAATAAATAATAATAATAATAATAATAATAATAAATAAATGTTAATCATGGTAATAATAATAATAATAGTAAATATTAATCATGGTAATAATAATAATAATACAAATGAAAATGAATATTAATCATGGTAATAATAATAATAATAATAATAATAATAATAATAATAATAATAATAATAATAATAATAATAATAATAAAATAAATAAAATAAATAATAATAATAATAATAATAATAATAAAATAATAATAAATAATAATGATAATAATAATAAATTTAAATTTAAAAAGATAAAGATAAAAAGTTTATTGAAATTTAACAAAAAAAATAATTAGATACAGAAGAAGAAAAAAACACAATTATAAATATATATATATATATATATATATATATATATATATATATATATATATATATATATATATATATATATATATATATATATATATATATATATATATATTATATATATTATATATATATATATATATATATATATATATATATATAGATAATAAGAAAAAAGTAAAAAGAATACAAAGGTACAAACAAAATGGATAGATAAATATAAAAATATAAAGATAAAATATAGATAATAAAGATTGATCAAAAAGATTAGAAAAGAAAAAGACAAAAAAAGATTAGTTACCAATTTTTGTGGGTAGTAGGCGGAGCTTGGGAAACTTGGGCGGAGCTTGATGGGGAAGTAACAGGAGTTGTGGGCGTGGTTTAAGGAGAATTTGACCAAAAAAAAGTTTTTTCGAAACGGTTGTCAACAAATTTAGAAGGAAAATCATGTAGTGTTAAAAATAAAAATATAATAAAAAAATAAAATAATAATAATAATAATAATAATAATAATAATATAATAATAATAATAATAATAATAATAATATTAATAATAATAATAAAAAAATAAAAAAAAAAAAAAAAAAAAAAAAAAAAAAAAAAAAAAAAAAAAAAAAAAAAAAAAAAAAAAAAAAAAAAAAAAAAAAAAAAAAAAAAAAAAAAAAAAAAAAAAAAAAAAAAAAAAAATAATAATATAATAATAATAATAATAATAATAATAATAATAATAATAATAATAATAATAATAATAATAATAATAATAATAATAATAATAATATATAATAACAAAAATAATGATAACCATTATAAACAAAGGTCAGATGATTTTTGCTCTATTTCGTATTTATTTATTTATTTATTTATTTAATTGTTTTTTTTTAATATTAATTTATTAATATATTTACAATACAAATTTTATTTTTCTTACAGATACTTGGCAATTATGGTTCCACTTCGGCCTCGTCTGGGTCGAAAAGCGACTCTGTGCATTGTGGTAGGGATTTGGACAGTGTCCTCGGGGATAGCAGCACCAAATTTTATGTTCTTCACAACGGAAGTCACAGCCATCATTGGAGGAGGTGAACAGACTTTATGCTTTAGTAAATGGCCTGACGGAGAACAGGCTGAAAGTCAAATAGAGTATATGTAAGTTATTATTATTGTTATTGTTATTATTATTATTAGTAGTAGTATTAGTATTATCATTATTATTATTATTATTATTGATTATTATTATTATTATTATTATTATTATTATTATTATTATTATTATTATTATTATTATTATTATTATTATTATTATTATTATTATTATTATTATTATTATTATTATTATTATTATTATTATTGTTATTATTTTTATTATTATTATTATTATTATTATTATTATTATTATTATTATTATTATTATTATTATTATTATTATTATTATTATTATTATTATTATTATTATTATTGTTATTATTATTATTATTATTATTATTATATTATTATTATTATTATTATTATTATTATTATTATTATTATTATTATTATTATTATTATTATTATTATTATTATTATTATTATTATTATAAATTAAGCTAAACTCATTTTTTTCATGTTTCCTCTTATGGGAAAATACAGAGGCCCACATGGTATCCACCAGAGCTACAGACACTATATTGTTCAATCAAAGGCCTATATTAACCGATACCCTGAGATTCGTTTTGATAGTGGGCATGTCACAAAAATAGAAATACCTCGTTTTTCTGGCCAAATAACGTACCCCACAATTCAGAATGATAAATACTCATTTATCATCCTGAAAATGCCCAAAAGGAAATAAATAACCCAAATGAGGGTACGTACCCAAAAGAGATTTTTCCTCAAAAAGGTAATCTCAAGAGAGAGTATCCAAAAGAGACTACCCAGAAAGTGATACCCAAATAAAGGATACCCCAAAGAATACCTTAAAGACTACTTCATTACTAGTAGTACCCAAAAGAGTTTACCCAAAAAGATATATTTCAGAGCACTGGAGTAATAGTACCCAATTACTTCAGTATTAATAAGGAGCATTACTTCCTCAGTATATTTCTTCTTTTCGTCTTATACAAGATTTTTTAAATTTTACCGGCTTGCTAAGCCTGACATGTGATCTCTCTTTATCTATAGTGATTGAAGAATTTGGATTTTAATTTTAATTGTATATATTTTAGAGGAAAATAAAGCTTCTGATAAATAATATCAATCTATTTTGTGAGGTTAAGTATGAAACAAAGATATTGAAGACAAAGATTTGTTTATATTTTGTGAAGTTTAAATATGAAGACGAAGATTTGTTTATATTTTGTGAAGTTTAAATATGAAGACGAAGATTTGTTTATGTCTTGAGAAGTTTAAATATGAAGAAGATTTTGTTTATATTTTGTGAAGTTTAAATATGAAGACGAAGATTTTTTATATATTTTGGGGTTTAAATATGAACACGAAGATATGAAGACTATTTGTTTATATTTTGTGAAGTTTAAGAATGAACCAGAAGATATGAAGACGAAGATTTGTTTATTTTTATGATTATCAACATCATAATTAATTAATTTTTAAATAATATATATATATATATATATATATATATATATATATATATATATATATATATATATATATATATATATATATATATATATATATATATATATATATATATATATATATATATATATATATATATATATATATATATATATATATATATATATATATATATATATATATATATATATATATATATATATATATATATATATATATATATATATATATATATATATATATATATATATATATATATATATATATATATATATATATATATATATATATATATATATATATATATATATATATATATATATATATATATATATATATATATATATATATATATATATATATATATATATATATATATATAATAATATGAAAGAAATGAAGAAGAATTTGCAGAATTTAAAACAGTCCGATCCAATATTTTTAAATGAAAACTTGTTTCATAATAACCTTTCAACAGCTGATCATGTCACAGATGGTCTTTAAACTTTGCTAACAAATAACACCATCTGTGAAAAGGGAATAAATTAAATATTTTTCCCACGCGAAATTTTAATTTATGATTCCTATATTTATTAATTTTTAAATTTAATATAAATTTTGTGTTTCATTATTCGGTTAATAATACTGTGAATAATTATTATTTTCTGGTATATTAATTATAATAAGTAAAATTATAATAATTTCAATAATTATATTTATATTTTAATTATAATTATTAGTAAAAATTATAAAAATTTTAATAATTATAAATAACAATAATTATAATAATTAGCAAAATAATTGTTGTTTTTTTTCAATATCTTAATTTTAGTATAGAAGGTGCTGTTAATTAAGATATTAAGAATAAGAGAATATATTAGATATATGTACAGATAAATTTGATAAATTAGATAAATGGTTTTGAATTTATATTAATGGAGTGGATTGGCCTAAATTGGTTAGATAAATTAGATAAATGGTTTAGAATTTAGATAATGGATATATATATATATATATATATATATATATATATATATATATATATATATATATATATATATATATATATATATATATATATATATATATATATATATATATATATATATATATATATATATATATATATATATATATATATATATATATATATATATATATATATATATATATATATATATATATATATATATATATATATATATATATATATAGTATATATATATATATATATATATATATATATATATATGTATATATATATATATATATATAAATTAGATAAATGGTTTTGAATTTATATTAATGGAGTGGATTGGCCTAAATTGGTTAGATAAATTAGATAAATGGTTTAGAATTTAGATAATAAAGTTTATTGGATAATAAAGTTTATTGGCGTAATTGGATTAGATACGTAAATATATGAATGGATTAGATAAATTAGATAAATGGTTTAGAATTTAGATAATAAAGTTTATTGGCGTAATTGGATTAGATACGTAAATATATGAATGGATTAGATAAATTAGATAAATGGTGTAGAATTTATATAATGGAGTGTATTGGCATAAATGGATTAGATAAACAAATGGATAAATTTGATAAATTGTTTAGATAATGGTGTGGATTAGCATAAATTTATTAGATAAAAATATAGATAAATTATATAGATGGATTAGATAACAGGTGGATTAGGATAAATGGATTAGGTTAATATAAAGATAAATTAGATAAATGAATTAGATCACAAAGTGGTTTGATATAAATGGATTAGATAATGGGATGAATTGAAATAAATGGATTATAAAATTGGGGTGGATTGCCATAACTGGATTAGATAACTATATAGACAAATTAGATAAATGGATTAGATAACTGAGGTAGATTTGGATAAATGTATTAGATTAATATATAGATAAATTAGATAAATTGTTTAGAATTGGGTAGATTGCCATAAATGAATTAGATAACTATATAGATAAATTAGATAAATGGATTAGATAACTATATAGATAGATTAGATAAATGGATTAGATAATAAGATTGGATTGTCAGTTCAAATTTTATGCCTCATAAGTTTTTGATAGCTTATGTATACATAATACAAAACTCTCATTAAAAAAAAAAAAAAAAAAAAGTTTTGAAACAACAACAATCAGGCAAATTTTTACCCCGAAGTTGCTAATTTTTACAAAAACTTTGGTGATTTTTACCCTAAGTTTGGTGATTTTTACCCAAAGTTTGGTGTTTTTTACCCTAAAATTTTACTTTTTCTTAGCTTAAAACTTCCTACTATTTATTTTTATTTATTTCAAGAGTAAGTGAATATCATTTATAGACTAATTAATAGTATTAATTGTTATAATATTAATATTTACATTATTTTTAAAATAATTTTATTTTATTGAACTAATTATTAATTATTGATAAAATTATTAATTGTATTATTTCTGTAATTTTGTTAATTGAATTACTTTTGTAAATATGACACTAGTATTATTCTTCATTTATTAAACTGTATTGATTGGGTTTATTTTGGTAAAACTATTAATTGCATTTTTTCCAATTAATTGAATTAATTATTAATTGTAATAGACTATTAATTGTAATTTTTCTCCAATTAATTGAATTAATTCTAAATTTTATTTTTTCCAAATTAATTGAATTAGTTATTAATTGTAAGAGACTATTAATTGTATTTTTTCCAATTAATTGAATTCATTACTAATTGTAAGAAACTATTAATTGTATTTTTTCCAATTAATTGAATTAGTTATTAACTTTAAGAGACTATTAATTGTATTTTTCCAATTAATTGTATTAATTATTAATTGTAAGAGTTTATTATTCATATTTTTTCCAGTTTATTGAATTAATTATTATTTGTAAGAGAGATTAATTGTATTTTTTTCAATTAATTGAATTAATTATTAATTGTAAGAGGAAAGATTAATTAATTAAACAATAATACAAAAACTAATACTACTAATATGACTACTTTAACTAATACTTCTCATAATATTACTAATACTTTTACAACTAATATTAATAATCTGTTATGCATTGATAATATTCTTCGCATTTCCATTTTACTACTACTATTAATACTGATTCTAAAATTAATTTTACTATTATTTCTACTATTACATTTGAAGAAGTAATAACAGTAGTTTAAGTAATATTAGTATTAATATTATTCATTCTTCTGAAACAAATATTTAATCATAATAATTTTGTTTTCGGAGGTCACTGGATCGATAGAAAAATAAATATTTCATTCGTTTATTTGGCAATTTAATTTATATATATATATATATATATATATATATATATATATATATATATATATATATATATATATATATATATATATATATATATATATATATATATATATATATATATATATATATATATATATATATATATATATATATATATATATATATATATATATATATATATATATATATATATATATATATATATATATATTATATATATATATATATATATATATATATGGCATTTTGAATTTAATTTAATTAAAAAAAATTTTTTTTAAAAAAATTAAATTATATTTTATTTTATTTAAATTATATTAGTAAAGCGAAGATAATTATTAAAAGGTTTTGTAATGGAATTAATTCTTATGAATAAAATTATTACTAAAAATATTTTAATAATATAAAAAAAAAAATAAATAAATATATATATATATATATATATATATATATATATATATATATATATATATATATATATATATATATATATATATATATATATATATATATATATATATATATATATATATATATATATATATATATATATATATATATATATATATATATATATATATATATATATATATATATATATATATATATATATATATATATATATATATATATATATATATATATATATATATATATATATATATATATATATATATATATATATATATATATATATATATATATATATATATATATATATATATATATTATATATATATAGTATATATATTATATATATATATATATATATATATATATATATATATATATATATATATATATATATATATATATATATATATATATATATATATATATATATATATATATATATATATATATATATATATATATATATATATATATATATATATATATACAGTCAGTTTTAGAATTGGTAATAACAGCAGTATTATTAGAAGTAACAGTGGTAGAAGTAATATTACAAGTAGTAGTAATAGTAATATTAGAAGTAGTAGTAGCACTAATGTTAAAAGTAGTAGTAGTAACAGTAATATTATAAATAGAAGTAGTAGCAGTAATATTAAAAGTAGCAATAACAGTAATATTATAGATAGTAATAGTAGCAGTAATATTAGGAGTATGAGTATAATAGTATATTTATAAAGAAATATTAATATTATTGTCTAATTAATTTAAACATTGGTACGAAATAATTTATATTTTTCAGCCATTTTAGAATGATTAAGTAGTTTAATAGTAATATTAGTAATACTATTAGTAACAGTATTAGTAATAGTAACAATAGTAATAGTAATAGTAATAGTAGAAATAAATCTAGTTATCTACGTCCAGTTAATTTAATACATAATTTGTAAAATACACTTATTATTCATTTCTAGAAGTCTTAGAAGTAGTGTTAATATTAGAAATAATATTAGTAGTAGCAATAGTTTTATCAATAGTATAAGTAATATTAGTATTAATATTATTAATTCTTCTGATACAAATTACACTTGCTAGTCATTTTAAGAGGTCATGGTAGTAGTATTTGTTTTGCTATTAGTATTAGTAATAGTAATAGTAAAAATAATAGTAGAATTAATTTTAGAATCAGTGACAATAATACTAGTAAAATTAAAAGGAGAAAAGAATTTTATAAATGTATAAAAGATAGTTGTAAAAGTATTAGTAATTTTATGAGATGCATTTGTTGAAGTAGTCATATTAGTAGTATTAGTTGTTGTATTAGTAGTAGTAGCAAAATTAATACTAGTAGTGTTAGTTATGGTTATGTTACCTTTATTAATAGTTTTAGAGGTTGTATATATAGTATTAATAAAAGAAATTATAGTAGTGGTATTAGTAACAGTATGAGTAGTAACATTTGAAGAAGAAATATTAGTAATATTATTAATAGGATGAATAGTTGCAGTTGAAGAAGTAATATTAGTATTATTATTAATAGGAAGAGTAGTATCAGTTTGAAGAAGTAATATTAGTAATAGTATGAGAAGCAGTATCTGAAGAAATTGTTTTAGTAACATCAGTTGAAGAAGTAATATTAGCAGTAGTAGTATTAATCTTTATTTATTTTTTTTCATTTACAAATTTGCATACACAAATATCGTGTAATTTACATGTTTTGATACTAAACTGAAATGGATTTCTGGGGAGACGAATTCATCCTTTGAGCCCATTAAAATTATACATAATAACATACATAATATAATATTCCATATTTTGAAAATGGTATTTTATAATAATTAATTTTATAAAACAGTAAAAAAAAAAAAATTTATCAATTACTATTAACAATTACAATACTGAGATTGGGCTAATTATTTTTACAGCGATAAGGATAATAATAATAATGTTTATAACAATAATAATAATAATAATAATAATAATAATAATAATAATAATAATAATAATAATAATAATAGTAACTAATAATAATACAAAAATAATAACAAAAATAAATAATAATAATAATAATAATAATAATAATATTAATAATAACAGAAATAACAATAGCAATAACAGCAGTAATAATAATAGATAATAATAATAAAATAACTAACAATAATAAATTCAATAATAACATTAAAATTAATTTAAAAAATAATAATCAACAACATTTATAATAATACGAACCATAATAATACTTAAAATTGTTACTATAATAGGATAACAAAATTTGAGTTTTTGAGCTAGTGTGGAGCTAAGTGGCTAGGTCAGGTATTTTAGTATTTTGATAGCAAGTGATTTTTGACATGTTTATGGAATATGGAAAGTGTTGCTAATTCTTGAATGTTTTTTGGAAGATCATTTCATTTTTCAATGCCATTATATGTTATAGCTCTCCGAGATTTGGTTAGTTTGTACCTTGTTTTATTTAGTGTATGTGAGCGTGTGCTGCACAAATTTAGTCTTCTAACATTTTGATTATGCATTATTAAATTTGACAGTAATTTATTTGACATTCCGTTTATGATTTTGAAAATTTGTATAGTCATTGAAAGAGTGAGCATATTTGTAGAATGTGAGTATGTGATGTGAGTAGTAGCAGTTGAAGAAGTAAAATTAGTAGTATTATTAATAGAATGAGTAGTAGCAGTTGAAAAAGTAATATTAGTAGTATTATTAATAGAATGAGAAGTAACAGTTGAAAAAGTAATATTAGTATTATTAATAGGATGTGTAGTAGCAGTTTGAAGAAGTAATATTAGTAGTATTATTAATAGGATGTGTAGTAGTAGTAGTTTGAAGAAGTAATATTAGTAGTATTATTAATAGAATGAGTAGTAGCAGTTTGAAGAAGTAATATTAGTAGAATTATTAATAGAATGAGTAGTAGCAGTTGAAAAAGAAATATTAGTATTATTAATAGGATGTGTAGTAACAGTTTGAAGAAGTAATATAAGAATTATTTTGCTGCAAGGCATTTGAATGCAAATAGCATTGCCCTCAGTATTCCCCAATGTCAATTGATCTCTTTCATGTCTGACGTAAATAACCTCTTTCTCAGACATCCGAATAAATTTATCTCACTTTACATCTGTCCATTGACGGAAGTGGCCAAAGATAAGAAAATTTTTTTTTTATTTTCTTCAGTTGACAGGAAGCTTTTGAGAGCGAAGCAAATTTACAAATTGACAGGAAGAACGGTTGAGAGGAAATTTGAGAACAGACAAACAAAAATAAGACGAGGTATATTAAAGGAGAGAGAGAGAGAGAGAGAGAGAGAGAGAGAGAGAGAGAGAGAGAGAGAGAGAGAGAGAGAGAGAGAGAGAGAGAGAGTCAAAGGAACAGATTAAGGAATTTATGACAGATTAAATGAATAAAGTGACTCTGCAAATTAACAGACACATTTAAAATTAACAAACTTGAAGGCAGGAAAACATG
>SEYY01003968.1:35000-37500 GCA_009176605.1 Armadillidium nasatum
AAGTTTATCTTTTGTTCTTTTGGATTTTTTTGTGTTACCTTTTCGTCAGACATATCTTCGTTCTTTTATTTTAGTGCAAAGAAATATTTTTACAGAAGGAAAGAATTTCTTTCTGCAAATGAAGATTTTCATGTTCAAAAGTTTTTAGTCAAAGGGTACGTCTCATTTCTGTTTTGTTTCTTTCTGCAAATTTAGGTTTTCATGTTTAAAAGACTTTAGTCAAGGGATACGTCTCATTTCTGTTTTGCTCCTCCTACGTTGTTATTATTCAAACGCCTTTTTTAAAGTTTTCAGTCAAAGAATACGTTTCTTCTATTTTGATTTCTCTCCAGTTATTATTCTTAGATCATCTGTTTTGTTGTTCCGCCATTCGTGTTTTTATACTTATTGTTTTCCTTTTTTTTATATTTCTTATTTTATTCTAAATCTTGTGAAGAGATAATGCAGCAAACATAAGTAATAGGAATAATGAAAATAGCTTCAGGAATAAGAAAAGGAATAAAGCGAAAAGAGAAAAAAGGAGAAAAAAAAACTTTTTAAAAATATTATTTTTTTGAATAATGAAAAAAAAAATTAAAATTAAAAAAGTTTAATTTAAAAATAAATAATGAAATAATTATAAAATAAAAATGAAAATGAAATTTTTAAAGAATTAAACTAAAAGATTAAAAAAAAGAAAATGAAAAAATGGAACAAGACGAAAATAAAATTAAAAAATTAAATAAATGAAAGACAAATAAAAGGGAAATTTAAAAACTAAACAAAATTATTATAATAATAAATAAGGAAAAATGAAATGAAATATAAAATATAATAAAATAAAATATTACAAATGTAACAAGAGCATATAGAACAAAACTTAAATCAAAAGTAAAAATAAAAATTATAATAATAAAATAAGAAAAGTGAAAATTTTTGAATCAAGATAAAAAAGAAAAGAAAAAAAAGAGATTCTCAAAAAAAGTAAAAATAATAAAATTTCAAAAAATAATAAAAAATGTGTAAAAAATAAAACTTTATAATAGAAAAGTAAAAAAAAAATTAAATTTTAGCAAAAATTTAAGAAAAAAAAGGTATTTGAAAATGAAATAAAATGATTAAAAGGAAAGTGAAGAATGAAAATGTTTTAAAAAGTAAAGAGAAATTTGAAAATTAAACAAAACAATATAAATGTACTTAAAAATGAAATAAAATGATAAAAAGGAAAGAGAAGAATGAAAATTTTTAAAAAGTAAAGGGAAATTTCTTATTGAAAAAAGGAAAGAAAAAATAAAAGGTAAAAAGATAAAAAGGTACTTAAATATGAAACAAAATATTTTTTAAAAAAAAAAAAAAAAAAAAAAAAAAAAAAAAAAAAAAAAAAAAAAAAAAAAAAAAAAAAAAAAAAAAAAAAATATTTAAAAATGAAAAAAAAGATAAAAAGGAAAGTGAAGAATGAAATTTTTTTAAAAAGTAAAGAGAAATTTCTTATTGAAAACTTAAAAATATATATTATAAAAAAAATAAAAGGTAAAAAGGTACTTAAATATGAAACAAAATTTATGAAAATAGGAGAAGAATAAAAATTAAACCAAAGGGTAAAAAGGAACTTAAAAATGAAACAATATGGTAAAAAGAAAAGAGAAGAATGAAAATTTTTTAAAAAATGATTAAAAACATAACAAAAATAAGGAAGAATGAAAATTAAACAGAAATGTACTTAAAAATGAAACAAAAAGGAAAAAAAAAGGAAAAAACTCGAAACAAGAAAACTAACTTTCAATCTTTTAAAAAAGAGATATTAGAATCAAGGCGTGAAAATATTCAAATGAGTTTTTCAGAATTTCTGAGCATTTCTTTCGAAACTTTTCTCATTTTATCATAAAGGAAAATAATTTCTAGTCTAGTTCCCATTTTTTCCTTTGCAATCTTTTTTTTCATTTTTTTTCTATTTTTCACGTATTTCTTTTCTCTCTTCTACCTCCAATCCCCCTCAAAAAATGAGGGTCCATATTTTTTTTTTATTTAAAGTTCACTATTTTTATTTGTAATATTTTTTTTTTCAAGTTCACTTATTTCTTTGAAATATTTTTTTTTCTTTTTCTCTAATTTCCAGATATTTTTCTTCTATCTCTCCCGTCCATTAAAATAAAAAGAATTGAAGGTTTATATTTTTTTAGGTTATTATTATTTTTGATGAATTTACACTCTTTTTTTCTCTTTGGCTTATTTTAAGCTTCTATTTTGAACTTAGCTTTCCCTTTACCCCTCAAAAAAAAAAATTTTTTTTGAGGTTTTTATTTATATATATATATATTTTTTCTTTTAGATCAATTTATTTTTTATCTTTTTATATTTTTTGTTTTAGCATATTTTAGGTTTCTATTTTTCTCGAAATTCGGCCCACCAAAAAAAAAAAATAAAAGTTTTTTTCAAAAATTTTGGATTTTATTTATTTAATCCTTTTCAGTTTAATTTAGGATTCTATTTTTCACGCATTTTCTTCCCACTCACCCGCAAA
>SEYY01003968.1:40000-42500 GCA_009176605.1 Armadillidium nasatum
CTAGAGTGTTGTCATTGTTTTATTTTTCACTGCTAGATGGCAATTATTTCATGCTCCTTGATTTCCTAGTCACCAAACAGAGTAAATGTTTTCTGTCTAGGATGTGGTGTCAGTGAATTCGCAAATCTGCCTGGCGTCATTTATTTCATGCTCCTTTTTTTTGCTGTCCAGGTCACTAAACAGGGTGATTTTTACCTCTTGAACTGTTGACCAAAATCTTGGAACTGTCAGTTTTTGTTAAAATGGAATTAATCGGAGTAACCCAAACATTTTTTTCTGAAAATTGTGAGAAAATCACCGCAGAATTTCGTTTCTAAATGCTTGCTTATTTTCATTCTTCGATTTGCGTAGCAGAAGCGTATCTCTGGATTTTCAGTAATTCTTGACTCAGATTTACGTCCTAGAACTTCCACCCTTGTTTTCGTGTATGGTCTTTTTCTCTTTTTTTTAAACCCTTTCAGTCGAGCACTGTCTTGCCTCTTACTTCTTATCCTTATTCGGCACCTGAAGGTCATCAATTCTAGAGAACTTTTTCTATTTCCACTTTGAAACTCAGTTAGATATCCTAGAAATAATCTCTTGGCTTCATTCTGATCGCATGAGTTTCGTTTCCTGTTTATACGCTGTCAGTGTTTGTCATTTTTCTTTTTCGTTCTTTCCTTTTTTTTTATCAAGTTCGACGAGTGCCTAAGACTGCCTCCCGTCGGTACCAGTTCTTCGCGCAAGGCGCACTGGTGTTTTTCGGACGCAACCACATTAGCATTTGAAAAATTATTTTTTTCTCGGCAAATTTTCTTGTTTATTTTCCATCTATCCTTTTTCTATTACCACCAAATTTCATAACGTCTTAGGGATCCCTTATGCAACTACCAACCACAGCTGTTACCACAATTTTTTTTATCCTTATTACTATTATTATTATTATTATTATTATTATTATTATTATTATTATTATTTATTATTATTATTATTATTATTATTATTATTATTATTATTATTATTATTATTATTATTATTATTATTATTATTATTATTATTATTATTATTATTATTATTATTATTATTATTATTATTATTATTTTGGTACATTTTAACATCTATTCACAAAGGATTTTTTTCTACTAATTACTCTTCGATTCACTAATTTTAATTTTAAATGTCACTTACATTATTAAATATTTCTTTAAAGATTTTATATTTTCTTTTTTCTTTCTAATTTTCGCTATTTTCTTTCTTCGTTCGTTGAAACCTTGACCTCCCGATTGGGGGGAAATATTGGGGGAGATTGGTAGATTTTTGAGACGTAAGATGGTGTGTACCTTTTTCGTGACTGTGTGTACACAAAGTTGTGTGTATCTGTTTGTCTTCTTTTCAGAATAAAATTTAAATTAATTTAAATTGTATTTTGAAAAGATTAATAATTGAAACCTTAATAATAAATTAAAGAATAAAGAAAAATAATAATTGTTTCAAAATTAAAATGTTATTTTTAAAATGCTAAAATATATATATATATATATATATATATATATATATATATATATATATATATATATATATATATATATATATATATATATATATATATATATATATATATATATATATATATATATATATATATATATATATATATATATATATATATATATATATATATATATATATATATATATATATATATATATATATATATATATATATACATATATATACTTATACATACATAGATGCATACATACATACATACGTACATACATACATACATACATACATACCTATATATATATATATATATATATATATATATATATATATATATATATATATATATATATATATATATATATATATATATATATATATATATATATATATATATATATATATATATATAATATATATATATAAAGAGTTAAAATAAATAGATAAATAAAAAAGAAAAATAATAAGTAAAATTTAAAATTATTTTTTACAAAATAATTATTTTTTTTAAAATGTTAGAAAAAAATAAATTAAATAAAACAAATCGAATAAATAATATTAAATAAAATTAATAGAAATATTCAAAGAAACTAAGGTTAAAAACATAAAAAAATAAAATAATAATAAAAATAATTAAAAAAATGATATTTATAAAAAATTAAAGTAAAAATACTTTTAAAATAAAATGATGATAACTTTTTGAAACATAAATTCTATATCTTTTTATATAATAAACGTCATAAAATAAAGGGAAATGATTATTTTTTGTTAAAGAGATTTTGCATGTGAAATCTGTAAAAAAAAAAAAAAAAAAAAAAAAAAAATGACATTGTTTCAAACTTTAAATTTCGGTCAACTTTCATCTTTATTTTTTTCGTTTTTTTTTTTCTTGATAGTTTTTTTTCGTTCTATTTTGTTGTTGTTGTTGTTGTTGCTGTTGTTGTTATTCTTCTTCTTCTTCTTCTTCTTCTTCTTCTTCTTCTTCTTCTTCTTCTTCTTCTTCTTCTTCTTCTTC
>SEYY01003968.1:47500-52500 GCA_009176605.1 Armadillidium nasatum
AACTCAAGAATGTCGAAAATAAATGGTAAGAATGTAAAGGGAGATAAGAAAAAACATTTTAAAAAGAGGAAAAAATAATAAATTTGCAATTTAAAATTATTGGGTTTTATATTTTTTTATATTCATTTTTTATATTCATTTTTTTATATTCCTTTTTTTATATTCATTTATATATATTTATTTTTTATATTCATTTTTTATATTCATTTTTCTTATGTTCATTTTTTATATTCATTTTTTATTTTCATTTTTTAATATTCATTTTTATATTCATTTTTATATTCATTTTTTTATATTCATTATTTTATATTCATTATTTTATATTCCTTTTTTATTCATTTTTTATATTCATTTTTCATATTTACTTTTTTAAATTTTTTTTTACATTAATTTTTTGAATTCATTTTTTTATATTCCATTTTTTTTAAATTTGTAAATATTCATTACTTTGGTTAATGCCAAGTCCAATGAATAGGCAATCAAATGCTAAGTAGAGAAACAGTCGAGAAATATCTCCAAAAATAAAAAAAAATAAAAAATAAAAATGAAGGGTTAAAATATTATTACCAAAATGAAAAAAGAAAAAATATGAAAGAAAATTTTACAGCCAAATATTAAAGAAAAATTACTGTAGAAAAATTATATAAAATGAGGACAAAGGAGATTTTATTGAGTAAAAGGAAAAAAGGTTAAAAATAAAAAGAAAAAATTCAAAAAAAAAAAAAAAATTCAAAAAATATCCCCAAAAAATTGTGGAAAAATAATTTTCTAAAAATTAAAAACGAAAAACTCAAATTTTTCTGTTATTTAAATTTTAAAATTTTTGAAAAAAAAATATTTCTTGGTAAAAACGACGTAATAAAAGCAAATATTAAAATAATAAAAAAATATTAGAATAATGAAATAAATATTAAAAAAATTGAAAAAGTCATAAAATTGTCTTTAAAAAAAAAAAAAAAAAAAAAAAAGTTATCATTTTATTGAAAATCTTTAAATCTGACCAAAAATATCTCCTTTTTTTTATATTACGGAATAATAAATTTTATTTTTAAAAATATTGAAAAAATTATATAATTTAATTATATACATACACACACACACACACACACATATATATATATATATATATATATATATATATATATATATATATATATATATATATATATATATATATATATATATATATATATATATATATATATATATATATATATATATATATATATATATATATATATATATATATATATATATATATATATATATATATATATATATATATATATATATATATATATATATATATATATATATATATATATATATATATATATATATATATATATATATATATATATATATATATATATATATATATATATATATATATATATATATATATATATATATATATATATATATATATATATATATATATATATATATATATATATATATATATATATAAGGAGAGAAAGGAAAAAAAAGAAAGAAATAGAGATGTTGATATAGCTATATAAAAAGAGTGAGAAAGAGAATTACAGAAAGAAAGATTTAGATAGATAAAAAGAGAGACAGTGAGAATGTATATAGATAAAAAGAGATAGAGTAAGGATGAGAGAGAGAGATACTGAGAAAGAGAGAGTAAGAAGTAGAGAATGATATAAAGAAAGAGAGATGGATTAAGAAAGGAAAAAGAAAAGAGAGATAGATTGAAAAAATGAGAGAGAGAGAAAGATGGAGAGAATGAGAAAAAGAAAGAAACATGTACATAGAAAAAAGGGGAGATAAAAAAGAGAAAAAGAGAGAGAAAGATGGAGAGAATGAGAAAAAAAAGAAAGATATACACAGAAAAAAGTGGAGATTAAAAAAGAGAAAAAGAAAGAGAGAGAAAAATGGAGAGAATGAGAAAAAGAAAGGGAGATGAACATGGGAAAAAAGGGGGATAGAAAGAGAGAAAAAGAGAGATGGAGAGGAATTGGTAGTTATTTATTTTTGTCATTCTCTCCAAAGTTATTTGGTTTTGTCCCATGTTGTGTGTGAAGCAATTGGGTTAATGCAATTCTTATGTTTTAGTTATTTTATACCAACCTTTTTTGGTAAAAAATCTAAGGATATTAATTAATTAATTATTAATTATTTTATAATAAGGTAAATATTAATTAATTATTAATTTTGAAATAATTAAATTAGAGTTAATTTTAGTTTGATTACTTTAATTATTGAAAATTTTAATTTCATTAATTTAATTTAGTAATTCATAATTAATTTAATAATTTGTATATTATTAATAATTAGTTATTTATTAATTTACCTTTGTTTGGTTTCTATTTTGTCGATTGAAATTTTTAATACACTTTTTATTTTATTTTTAACGTTTTTGTTATTTTTATTTTTAATTTTATTTATTTTTATATATATATATATTTTATTTTTATTTTTGAAGTGACTAATTGAAATTTTAGCAAACTTCTCATTTTTATTTTTATCTAGTTTAATTAACAAAATAACATGCAAATTTTTAGTGAAATTTTTTTATTTTTGTAAAATTTATTTCAAATTTTTAGTGAAATTTTTTACTTTTTAAATTATATTTTAAATTTTTTTTTTTTTTTTTTTTTTTTTTTTTTTTTTTTTTTTTTTTTTTTTTTTTTTTTTTTTTTTTTTTTAAACTTTATTTCAAATTTTTTGTGAATTTTTTTACTTTTTTAGATTTTTTAATTTCAATTTTTAATGGAATTCTTAATTTTTAGTTTTAATAAATTATTTTAAAAAAATAATTTTCTAAAATTTAAGAATAAAATATTCAATTTAAATTTTTTTTAAAAATGTAAAAATATCTAGTAAAAATAAATTCAAAAATATTAGATTAAAATAAAAAAAAAAAAAAAAAAAAAAAAAAAAAAAAAAAAAAAAAAAAAAAAAAAAAAAAAAAAAAAAAAAAAAAAAAAAATTTTTTCTTTAAAAATTGTTCAAAAATATTGTCATTTTTTATTAATTATTGAATTCTAGATTCATTCTTAAAATATTTAAATATTATTTTAAACACACAATATATACATATATATATATATATATATATATATATATATATATATATATATATTATATATAATATATATATATATATATATATATATATATATATATATATATATATATATATATATATATATATATATATATATATATATATATATATTATATATATATATATATATATATATATATATATATATATATATATATATATATATATATATATATATATATATATATATATATATATATATAGATGAATTTTGAGGTTGGGAGATGTTTTTGAGGGAGATGAAGTAAGGTATAGAATAAGAGAAAGGGAGAAAGTGTTTGGAGGGTTGAGGGATATTTGGAAGAGAGGAAGTTTGACAAGAAAAGTAAAGAAAAAAATGCTTAAGGGATGTTGTGTACCGGTTGTTATGTAAGTGAAGGAGGTGTGGCGGTTGAATTCGAGAAAAAGGAAAAAAGGTTGAGATTTTCGAAATAATGTCTGAGAGCGGTATGTGTTGTAAGTAGAAGGATAGAGTCAGGAATGTGAGAATAAAGGAGGAATATGCCTGTGGGAAGGGGTATGGTAGAGAGAGCTGAACAGAAATAAAACATGATGAGGTGGTTTGGGCATATTTGTAGGATGAATGATGGGAGGTTGGCTAAAAAGAGGTTTATATCGGAAGTTAAAGATGTAAGAGGTTAGGGGGAGACCTAGGTGAGGTTTGGCAAGTGGGATCAAAGAGTTATTGAGGGATAGGGGACTGGGATAGGAGGAGGGTATGCGATTGACGGAGGACAGGAATGAATGGAAAAGAGGTGAGGGGATGAATACTTGTGGTAGTCAACACTCCACGTTTATTGGAAAGGTTATGAATATATATATATATATATATATATATATATATATATATATATATATATATATATATATATATATATATATATATATATATATAAATTTATCGTCTGACTAATTTAATCACCTCTTATTCCTTATGCAATACGAAGCTAGTTAACATGACTTCTATTGGAACTGGCACTAATCCTGTAATACGGCACCCTCCAGAGACTGACACCTCTTGACACATGCACTCAATTTTCAGTTCAGAGATACCTCAATTATTTGATGATCATTCTGAATCTACAAACTCTAATTAAACTTGCAACACTCTGAAAGAGAGTGCCAGCATTTCGTAATGTCCTACAGCACTTTGTGAGGGAGTGCCAGTGCCTTGCAAGGAGCGTAGGATGTTAATCAATCTTGAGTATTTCTCTCTGTGATAGAGAAAATCAAAGGAAAAAATGAAAAAGAGAAAAAAAAAAGATAAAATAGGTAGAGAAAAATGGGAGATGGGAGAGGCAGAAAAGGGTATATAGGAGAGAGAAAGATGAAGAAAGAAAAATGAAAGATGATAGAATCAAAGGAAATAGGGAGAGGGAAAAATAGAAGAATAGAGGATGAGAAACATAGAGAAAATAAAGAGACAGAAAAAGAGAGAGGGAAAACATTGAAAGAAAGAGAGAAAACGAAACATAGAGAAAAGAAGAAAGTGAGAAAAAGAAATATAGAGATAAGGAGAGATAAAAATAAGGAGAGAAAAGTATAAAGAGAGAAAAGGAAAAACGAAAGATAAAGATAAGTATAGAGAAAGAACAAAGGATTTAGATAAGGAGAAAAAGAAAAAAAAAAAGAATATTTCCTCATAAAAATATGTTGACCCTCAATCAGCAAAACTCAATAAGTTCATTCTCAGAAATTGGAAAAGTAAAAACGAATGAAGAAATGCTTTCAGAAAAGCTGCATCTTTTTATTACTCTCTTTATTTATTTATCTACTTAATTTATCAAATTATTTATTTATTTATTTATCTTATTTATCAAACTATCTGTTTGTTCTTTTATTTTTATTTCAGAAAAATTCAGAGGAATTTTATTTTAAGTTAAGAACAGTTACAAATATCTATCTT